>JAJIBD010026708.1:0-82920 GCA_021461705.1 Cryptotis parvus
GTGTTAAGGCACATCTCATTTCTGTTTTGATCATAAGGCAAGACAGGTCTTATGGAAGCAGTGAGGAGCGGTTAGGTCATATTGCGTCGCCTTTGTAACATACATCCTTTTATGTACAAACATTTCACTTGCAAAACCCATCCATTGAGGCTAGTCAACCTCAGCCTTACTTTGATTGGACTTTAATTGCAGACATTGTGGGATTATTGCTTTCCTCCACAGAAAAAATATCAGGAGGCAGTGAAACAGTGAAGCAAAAATAGTTTTTCTTGAAGAAATTATTTTTTTTAATTCATTTTAGGGTCTCAGTGGTGCCCAGGCTTACTCCTGACTCTGTGTGAAGAATCAGTCCTGGCAGATTCTGGGAGCATAGAAAGAGAGAGAGAAAGAGAAAAAGAGAGAGAGAGAGACAGAGACAGAGACACATAGACAGAGATAGACAGAGACAGAGAGAGACAGACAGAGAGACAGAGAAGAGGGAAATCACATTCAAGAGAGAACAAGGACTTTTCCAGAGTGGGGGGAGAACCTAGTACCCAACCGCGTATATACAAAGGTTCACATCTCAAGAGGGGAGATATGAGCAATAAATACGGCTTGGGCACCACGTACATTCGACAGCACATGTGGGCATTAGCAGCATGTGGGCTCGGCAGCACATGCACCTACTTCCTTTATGTTGGCCTTTACAGCTTTCCCCAAGTGGAGTTTTCTACCTATGTAAGAGTCCATTGCTTGGGTAATTGCCAAAGGGTAGAGTTGGGAGTGGTTGATGGTCTTCTTTGGTATATTCCTTTTCTGACCTTTATTCCTGTTGGAGCTTCTCTCTGAGGGGGTCCAGCCTTCTCTGTTTGTGCTGGCCAGGTAAAGGTCTATCAGGCCTTAATTTCAGAGTCCACAAGATGGGTTTTGGCTGCCTTGGGGCCATTGGTTTTAGTACTTCCCTAGGGATTCATTACCATATCTGGCCCTTCCCTGTCTGCAGGCCTGTTTCTGTACCAAAGGCTGGGTGTGCACTTGCGCCTCTCTCCACCCTGGAAGAAGCCCATGTTCTCTGTTGAGGGCTTTATTCTCTCACTTTCTTCTTCAACAACACTTCCAGATAAAATCTGTTATATTTCATTGCTCATCTCCTCCTGAAATTCTTTTATGTGTGGGAACGATTACAATCTGAAAGGCTTGGTTAAGGTCTAGGATTGACTTCCTTTCCTAAAGATTCAGGCTCAGGCTCATAGCAGACTCTTACTAGTCCTACATGTTCGCAGCTGCTGTGGGTGGCAGAGTGGAGAGAAATGGCAGATCCCCTTCCTAAGGCACAGACATCACCTGAGACCCCATTGGCATCACTCTGTTACTCTTCTGTCTTAAAGAGATCATTGATAAGTAGCTCCATCTTTATGAGAAACTCGAATTCTTGTAACTGACACATATAGACTGAGATTTAGGGGGCAAAGTCAGTGGATATTTAATTCTTCTAGTACCTTTAGTACTTTTTTACCCCTTTTTTATTAAAACACTGTAACTTACAAAGTAAAAGGTTTTCATGATACTGCTGATACAAAGTTTCATATTTCAACACCACACCCACCACCAGTGTGTTCCCACGACCAAAGACCCTCATTTCCCACCCACCCCAATCTCCATGCTGCCTCATCAGCTGGCACTGATAGTATAGACCATTACAGCACATACATGGCAATGTTATTGATGAATTCATTTCATTCCCTATTCTTGGTTATGGGAGATGTGGCCAAATTCTGTTCTTGAATTTACTTTCTGGGTTTCTAGAATGTGATTGGGTCCACTAGTTTGATGTACCACTTGGTTGCTTGGGTAAAACTGGATGGCAGCTCTCCCCTGTGTGTCTGAGTCTCTACACAATGGCTGCTATCCCTGGAGGCAGTTTGAAGGCAGGTCCACCAGGCCTCTTGGATGAGACAAAGAGGGGAAGAGGGGACCCCAGCTCCATCTCCACGAATGCCCAGTGGACCTCGCCTCCAAGGACTGCCTACTTGGGTTTGAACTCAGCTGCTCTGCTGTGCGGGGCTCTGGTAAGCCAGGTCTGAGATCAGCGTCTCTCTTGGGTGGAGCTGATGAGCTGTGGAGTCTGGTCCTTGGATATGGAGGTGATTATGGTGAGGGAAGTTTCCTCTGGCTACTTTCGAGGCCCTACTGAGGTGACAGGTCAGGACTAAAACACATATTCCGCCTGGATGCTTCATGGTCAGCTGAGCTAGGGGAGAGCCGGAGGGCAGCTCTCCCCTGTGTATATGAGTCTCTGCATGATGGGCGATAGCCTTAGGATTATTCTTGTTTTTGTTAATGTCCTAGTTAAAAAATGCCATGGGCTATCAAGGATATTTTTTCTAACTCTATTTTTCCCAGGATAGCTGTTAGAGTTAGTGTGTAATTTTGTGAAAATAAGGCACACATGCACTGGTGGAATGGAAACTGCACCTGTGCCGATAGTTTACATAAGCATTTATGCAGGCTTTACAAAATACCAGACATTTTTCTTAATATTTAGTGGAGATTATCTCATTAAATCCCTCACAACAATCTAATGCAATTTTGTTGTTATCCTATCTTTACAAAAGGGAAAATTGAGATACAAATAGAGAAAAATGGAGAAATGAATATTTTAAGGGAAACACATCTTAAAGGAGCAAGGAAATCTATTCAAATTAAATCAACAGGAAAACTATCTTAGAAGGTAAACTGGGAATTCAGAACTGTCACAATTTAGCTATTACGTAGAAAACACATAAGCTTACTTGATAAACTGAACTTCCCGGCTTTGCCACCTATGTGAATACACATAAACACCATCCCTTTGGACTCATTCAGGCACATATTAATCTTCAAGCTTTTAATAGATTCAATAGATGTTGCACATGAAGCAACCTGTGTATGATGCACTATATTTACCACACAAGTTCATGCCAGCCTTTAAAACTGCTTACTTCGGTAACTTGGAGCTGACTTACAGTAGCTTCCTATTTTCTTCCTTTTTTTTCTCTCTCCAAAGCTTCCTTCCCTCTGTTCCTTCTGATGCCATTGGAATCCATGAATGACTTATGTGAAGTGGGGAGGCAAGGGGAAGCAATGTCAAGAAGGGAATTTGTCATTTTCTATCTGTCCACCTTGGCCACCCAGGGAAAGGCTGTGAGTTTTGCTCCTTACAGGAAAGGAAAGTCAGTCCGAGACCTTACCCAGGTCTTTTAGGTTCTTTGTCTTCCTGTCAGAACAGAATTTCAGAAGACAAGTAGTGAAGTAAAAAAAACTCAACAGGTTTTATTAGAAAATTTGGGGGAAGGGAAGGGAGGGAGGGAGTGGAGGAAGGAGGGGAGAGAGAGAGAGAGAGAGAGAGAGAGAGAGAGAGAGAGAGAGAGAAAGAGAGAGAGAGAAAGAGAGAGAATCTGTACTCAAGAGAGCGGGTGTGGAGAGGAGACGCCCTGCATTAGATATGAAATGCACATCCTGCATTAGATATGAAAGTATGAAAGTGCACATCTGAGAAGGGAGGTACGTCAACACAGTACTGGGTGACACAGGGACTAGGGCACTGCCAAGGGGGTAGAGCTGGGGCAGGTGACGGCCTTCTTTGATATCCTTTCCTGGTCTTGCTCCTCCTGGAGCTTTTGCCTGAGGGCATCCAGACTCCAGATGTCTCTGGGTCTGTAAAGATCTTATCAGGCCTTAGTGCCTGTGCTCATAAGGTGAGTTTTGTTTGTATTTTAGAGCCTTAGGTCTAGTTGGTTTAATTGCTTCCCAAGGACCTATTGGCAACCCTTCCCTCTCTCCCTCCTTTCCTTTCTTCCTTCCATAAGGTTGGGCTGGAGGCTGAGGCCTGAGGGGGCACAACAATAGTTCTATGACTTCTGGAAACTTCACTGGGGGCTGAGTTTCTGGAATTGTTATAACTGGCACACCATGTCTGGTCAAACAGGGGCCTGATAACCACCAGCAGCCAGGAAGACTAAATGAAACGCTGCCCACTTCTTTGGCTCCCCACATCCCTGCTTTTATTTCAACCCTAAAAATCTTTCATGCTTTTAGCCTACAGCATAACTTTGTCCACCATTTTATATGTATATGCATATATTTTTGTACATATACATATATTGTATGTATATATACATATATATCCATTTATCTCTAGTCTGGCTTTTGGGTGGTTTCCATATCTTGGCTTTTGTACTAAGTACAGCAATGAACATAGGCATGCATATATGCTTTGCAATGCATGTTTTTGAGTCTTGGTAAACGATTCCAAGAAGTGATATTTCTGGATCATATGGGGAGTTTTGTACCTTTTAAGGAATATCCATATGACTTTCACAGAGGTAGAACTAGATGGCATTTTCACCAACAATGAATGAGGGTTCCTTTCTCACCACAACTCCACCAACACAAGCAATTTCCAGGTTTTTTGATATGTGCCATTCTTACAGGTATAATGCAATATCTCATTGCTGTTTTATTTTTCATTTCCCTAATCATGAATGAAATGAAAACTCTTTTGTATGCTTGTTGGCCACCCATATGACTTCTTTGGGGAATTGTTTATTCATCTGCTCAGCCCATTTATAGATGCGGTCTCTGGACTTTCTGTTAGTAAGTGTAGTGGGTGCTTTATAGGTTTTGGATATCAGAAGTATTGCTTGCAAATATTCTCTCCCATTCTATAGGGTTGGCACCTACACTTAAATGTGGCTGTCAATAGCTCATGTATATATTAGGTTGCAGTATGTTAAATTTAGGTTCATATCACTGATTTAGAAAAATAAAAGAATTTCAGTTTAGCATTGTTGTTGCAGCTAGGCAAAAACAGTCTTTGCTTGATTATCCATTGGTTCTTTTTAATGTTACAAATTGAAATTTTATCAACACAGTTAAACAATCAGTCTGGTCGGTCTTAAACTGAAGGCCAAGTCAATAAGTCAAAATTCAATCATTACCAATCTCTCAAGTCTTATTTGACCAAAAATGAAAATGACATTTAAAATACTTCATACATGTAGTTTGAGATAATCTAATTAAGTTATGAGTGCTGAAATAACCTTAATGCAACCACAATGATTAAGATCACAGATACATATGTTTTGTCCTAAAAATCTCCAATTACATGTAATGAGGCATTCAGGATGTCTTAAGAAATGGTTTTTATTTTTTTGGTTGTTGGACAATACCTGGTGATTCTGAGGGTTTGTTCCATGCTCTACACTCAGGAATCACTTTTGGTGGTGCTCAAGGGACCACATGGGAAATCTGGGGATATAACCTCAGTTGGACAAGTGCAAAGCAAAGCGCCCTACCCACTGTACTATCCTCCTCTCTCCCTATCTCACCCCTTTGTGAGGTCTATGATGCTAAGTCTAAGAGACTCTTCAGTGAATGTTGGACTTCCCAATAGCCATTTCACATTTTAGATTTCCGCCTTCTTTCTAAAATAGCACCTTTCCTTGTCTTCTGTGATTCCATTTATTTAAATGAAGACATTGCTTCTGTAGCAATGGATAAATCCTCAATTCTTGGGGATTTAACACAAAAAGAAGTTCATTCTTCATTCATGGAAAATTTAATGATGTTTCTTCCCAGGGGATAGAAGGCTTTCTGACTTTGTTTAGGTGTAGGTGTAAAGCCGCTGGATGAAGGAAAGAGAGATTATAATAGGAAAGGTTTACGCATCAGCTTTGAAAGTAGCTTTCATCACTTTTATTCCCACACCATTAGAAGGAAATAAATCAGATGGCAATATTGAATTCCTAGGGAGGTTGGGAAAAATAGACAAGAAAGAAGAGGAAGCATGTTGGTGTTCAACTAATAATTTTTGTTCAACTTGCTTTCTTCCAACTTCTTTACACATTCTTTCACAGATGCTTGTGTGAATATTTTCCACCCATTTTTAGAATGTTTGCTTTTTCCTCATAACTGCTGTTCCAAACGCTTTATGGTCTCCAAGTTTTCTTGGTCATTCTCCAGTTTTCACATCGATTTAATATACATCTCTGGGCTCAGGGAATTCTCATTTGCTATTGAACTCTATGCCTCAATATTTCAACTGAACTCTTTGCCCTTATGATTCAAAGGTGACAAAAGTGAATTTATCAAAAGATCCATGAACTTTGACAAGGAAGAAATTCAAATGGCGAAAAGGCATATGAAAAAATGCTCATCATCACTAATCATCAGAGACATGCAAATCAAAACAACAATGAGATATCACCTCACACCACAGAGACTGGCACATATCCAAAAGAGCAAAAACAAGTGCTGGCATGGATGCAGGGAAGAGGGGACTCTTATCCATTGTTGGTGGGAATGTCGACTGGTGCAGCAGTCTTTTGGGGAAAACAATAAGGACATCCTCCAAAGACTAGACATCGAGCTCCCATTTGACCCAGCCATACCACTCTTGGGAATATACCCTGGGAAGCCAGGGTATATTTGTGAAGCCATACAAAACGCAGCAAAAATACCATCTGCACCTTTACTTTCATAGCAGCACTATTCACAATAGTCAGAATCTGGAAACAACCAAAGTGCCTGAGAACTGATGACTGGATTAAAAAATTGTGGTACATCTATACATTGGAATACTACGCAGCTGTTAGAAAAAATGAAGTTATGAAATTTGTCTATAAATGGATGCACAAGAACATCTTTGTAATTGTATATCTTACGTTGGTATAATAAAAAATATTAAAAACATAATAAAACAAAAATTAAAAATTAAAAAAAAATTTCAGAAAGGTTAAAACCAAAAAAAAGGTGATGGGAAAACTAGTCAGTCACATGTTTAAAAATGAACTCATAGCTCTTATACAGACCATATACAAAGTACAATAAATATTAATTAAATACATAGATATCTGAACTGAATCCATAAATGATATTGAGGAAAACATAAGTAAAACTGTTTTAGACATTGAATTTAGAGGTATCTTCAACAATTTAATGCCGTTGACCAAGCAAATGAATGTAAAGATAAGCAATTGGGACTACATCAATCCAAGTAGTTTCTAAGGCATTACACACTAAATGGGGATTAGAACAAAAAGTCACCTACAAACTGAGAGAAAATATTTGTGTGCCACTCATCTGATAAAGGGTTATTTGCCTGACAGACATCTGATAAAGTGGTGCCAGATGATACCACTATATAATCTGATTTAGTGGTAGTGCTTAGCAAGAAAAGGACAATCTATCCCCTAAAAAATATTAGAAGATATGAACAGAAATTTCCTTGAAAAAGACATATAAATGGCCAAAAGGTATATGAAAAAATGGTTGCATTGCTTATCATAAGGAAATGCAAATCAAAACAATAATGAGATATCATCACACATCAGTGAGACTGGCACACATCATAAAGAACAAAAATAACCAGTGTTGGTAAGGACATGTGTGTGAGTGATGCAGGGGTTAGGAGGGTGGTGCCAGGCAGGGGGTAGAAACATTTATTGCTGGTGTAACTATTGACTGGTCCAACCTTTCTGGAAAATCATGTCAACGTCTCTCAAAAAAGTAAGAATTGACCTTCCATATGATGACTCAATTTTGTTTCTTGGCACCTAACCTCGGGCTTAATTACTCTATCCAGCAAAAACACTTCTATGTTCATCACAGCTCTATCAAATAGGCAAATTCTGGAAACAACTCAAGTGTCCAAGGACAGATGACTGTGTAAAGAAAATAGTGGACATAAACACAATGGAATACTACTCAATTGTGGGAAAAGTTAAAATCATTCAATTGGCTGCTATATGGAAGGATATAGAGAATATCATACTGAGTGAAGTTAGATATGGAATAGAATGATCTCTCTTGCCCGTAGAATTTAAAGGAATATGGTAAGGAAATTTAAAAATACCAAAAGTCAATAAAAAGTGAGAACTGGTCTTTAGTAGGAGACTTACTATGTTGGGCTGATGGGCACATAGGAGGGTAAGGGTTGGAGGAGTGACAGCAAGGCAAAGGTGGAGGGAATGGCACAGAAATTAAAAAAAAAGTTTAAGGTTGTTTATGGATATTTCAGGCAAGAATTTCTTTTTCTGTTCTACTGACTTATATTTTCCATATAATCTGCTTAAAGAAATGTGCTGATAGGAGATTGCCTGAAGGAGTTTGTACATTTCTTCTCAGTGGGAACAGGTTTACCCAAATTGTCTACTCTGAGTATGACTTGACCCACTTACAAAAAGACTGAAGTCCAAACTTTGCTCTAATGAGAACGATAATTGTATATTTTATGCAGTAATTTGTGTGATGTGTGAAAACCGTCAGAGACTTTTTCTAGTGTATCTGCTGCAGTGTCCAGCACACCTGATTTTTCTTCATTGTCTCCAAACCAGAAGTAGAGGAGAGGAAGAGGAGGCAGAAGTACCACTCACAGGTCAGATCTTGGGGTGATTTCCCAGGAGCACTGGCTGGTGCTCTTAGTGACTCAGCAGTGACTGAACAGTGACTCAGCTGCTGACCAGCCAGGAGTCAAGCAGGTCAGTTTTACTCAGTAACCAAGAAACAACCTCACTATTTAGGGAAGGTGGTAGCTCTTTAAAAACTATTAAATAGCTGACCAAATTGAAGAGCTTACTCTGAGCCTCAAAAAACAGCTTGATCACTTGATCACTTGATCATTTGATCACTTGATCACTTGTATCCCGTTATTCATCAATTTGCTCAAGCGGGCGCCAGTAACATTTCCATTAGACCCTATCACGTGCCAATGTAGCCCAATGGCATCTGGTTGATTCAGGAATATGAAGAGCCTCAAACCGTTCCTTCAGGGTCTTAACAAGGAAGTCTGACCACCTTGTAGGTGGGCGGCCACGTGATCTTTTGACATCCCGTGAGAACCAGTCGGTAACGGCTCTAGTCCAGCGGTTGTCTCCAAATAGCATTACATGTCCAGCCCATCTGATTTTCAATGCCTTGGCAAATGAGACAGCGTCCCTGATTCTGGAATAGCGACGGAGGTCAGAACGCCGGATTCCTTCTCTCACTTGAGTGAGACGTGATATTCCAAGCATAGCTCTTTTCGATTCCTCTCTGGGAGACCTGAATAGCATTCTCATCCTGCTTTCATAGGGCCCAGGTCTCTGAGGCGTATGTTAATGCAGGGAGAAAGGTGGAGTCGAAGAGATGTGCCCGGAGCCGGAGGTTCTTTGTCCTTTTAGCTATTTCTTCGATGCCTTTGAAGGCATTCCATGCTGCTATCTTCCTCCTGCGCAGCTCAGGTTTTAGGTCGTTCATCATGTTGACTTCTCGACCTAGGTACACATAACTGCTGCATTCAGAGATGTTTGTTCCATTGAGAGTGAATGGGGCCTCAGGAACTAGTTCATTTCTCATGAACATAGTTTTCTTCAGATTCAGCTGTAGACCTACCTTTCCACATTCTCGGTTAAAGTCAGCCAGCATTTGTGCCGCTTGGCTAATATTTGTTGTTATTAGAACGATGTCATCAGCGAAGCGGAGGTGGTGTAGTTGCAGACCATCTATCTTCACTCCCATTCCTTCCCATTCTAATTGTCTCATGATGTTCTCGAGGGTGGCACTGAAGAGTTTTGGTGAGATGGTATCACCCCTGTCAAACCCCTCTTTTGACATCAATGATCACTTCTTTGTAGAATGGTGAGATCCTGGTGGTGAATCCGTAATACAGCTCATGAAGGATCTTGATGTATTGGGTTTGAACACCCTGTTTGGCTAGGGCTTCGATGACTGCTTCAGTCTCCACAGAATCAAAGGCTTTCTGTAAATCAATGAACGTGAGACAGAGCGGCATCTTGTACTCCCTACAAACCTCAGTGAGCTTGGTTACTGTGTGGATATGGTCGATTGTGCTGAATCCTTTCTGGAAACCTGCTTGCTCGCATGGTTGTCCTTCATCTAGTGTTCTGCTAATCCTGTTCAGGATGACTCGTGTAAACAGCTTGTAGATGACAGACAACAGGCAGATGGGGCGATAGTTGCCGATGTCGTGAATGTCTCCCTTCTTGAACAGTAGAACTGTCCTTCTGGTTTTCCATTGGGAGGGCACCTTGCATTCGGACAGGTAGCGTGTGAAGAGCCCAGCTAGTGTATTGATGAGTACTGACGGCAGATTCTTCAGGTGTTCGGGTCTGGCTTTGTCTGGGCCTGGTGCTGTTCCCTTCTTTACCGACAAGATGGCATGTCGGATTTCAGAAGGGAGAACGTTGAGAATGACATATCCATCCTGTGGAATTTGGTATGTGGGCAGGTGGCTGTGGCTATCAAACAGATTTGAGTAGAAGTCCTGGATAATCTTCTCCATTGCCTTCTGGAAGATGTGATAGATCCATCAGGGCGTCGGAGGGCAGTCATCTTGGTCTTATAGTTGGCGAAGGACAGGCGGGCAGTGCGAATACTTTTCCTGGCTTCTGCTGCATCTTCCAGTATTTCTGCTCTTCTGTCTTTGAGGTCTGCTTTTATCGCTTCTCTGCACTGTTTAGCAAGCTTGGACGTTAGCATTTGGTCTCCTGAGGCTCGGGCCTTGCCACGTTGGCGAATGAGCTCAAGAGTTTCTGAAGACAAGCATCCTTTTGTGTCTTTCTCTCTCTCGGCATTCTTCGCACAATCATGGAGGTGCTGAACCAGTCGGTTGTATTCTTCATCGATGTTGTCAATGATGGTATCTTCCCATGTTGCCGCAATGGTGCCAAAGAGTTCCCAGTTGGTGGTCGTTCTGGGAGTTCTCTTCTTAAACTTTGCAGCTTTTTCCCCCCGTTGCGGGAAGTAGAATTTTGCACGAAGGAGACGGTGGTCCGATCCTGTCTGGAATTTGGGGACGACAGCAACATCAGTCAGACAAAACCGTCGATTGAAGATGATGTGGTCAATTTCATTGTGGAACTGTCCACCATGAGATTCCCATGTCCAACGTTTTGCTTCAGCCTTCTGAAACTGTGAGTTCCCATGAATAGTCTTGGTGGATATGATGAAGTCAGATAGTCTCTCACCCTGTTCGTTCCATTCTAGGCCATGGGTCCCGATGTGGAGTTCTTCAGCCGATCTTCTCGGTCCTATCTTGGCATTAAAATCACCGACTATGATCTTGTAGAAGGTGTGATCTTTTTTATAGAACTCCTCCAATTCCATGTAGAATTTCTCAATTTCATCTTCTTTGTATGTGGATGTTGGTGCATAGACAATGAATATAGAAATTGCTGGCAGTGGGCCACATCTCCTCAAGTGTAATCGTCCTATTCGGTTTGTTAGGCATTCTAATGAATCAAAAACAGCTATACATTAGAAACATAAGAACTGACTAACTTCTTGGGGATCTTTTCCGTTTTGTTACTTCCCATCAGCCAAGCACACAAAACTTTTTTTCTCTTCACTGATTTTCTATTTTTTTCCTGCTTTCCCCACTTTCTCTTCCAGTTTTTATATTTTCTGTCCTTCCATTCTTTTACTTTAATCAGTCCTTGACTTTTCCTTCGAGTTTATCACCCACATTTAACAAATAAACCATTATCACTTCTGGTAGCAGATAAATGGAATATTTTTCTAAATAAACAGAGCAGTCCTTAATTTATTTTTACACTCAATTGATTTTTTCCCTTTAAGAATACTTAAGCCTTAAGAAAAATAGCTTATTCATGCTCTTCCAAATGTCTTTCCTTCAGGCTATGTTTTTGCTTACCTCCTGATTAGCTTTTCTTCTATTGTTTAAGTTATTTAACCACTGTTTCTTGAGGGTTTTTTTTTATATGTTAGACACTGAGGCAGCAATTACAGATGGTGTATGGGAGAAGTAATAGTCCAGCAGGTAAAGAGCTGCATGCAAGCAATGCCCTCCTGGTTCAATCTCTGGCACTACCTATGCTCCCTAGAGTCCTGCCAGGAGTGGTCTCTGAGTGTAGAGTCAGGAATAAGCCCTGAGCACAGCTCGGGTTGGCTCAAAACTAAAATAAAAAATAGAAGCAGGATACAGATTAAATAAATTTACTTCTTTTTCTCAAGGAGAGTGCTAGAAAGACAGATAGTAAAATAAAGTCCAAAATTTAAACAAAAATTCAATATGCTCTATAAAATTTCTCTATAAAACTCAGAGGTTTAAAAGTTCAATACATCAGGCCCAGTTTAGTGATATAATTACATTATTCTAAATTTCCTAGTCTTAGCCTGTATTGTATTAAAAGGCACTTTCCGCATGGTCTTTTACAGAAAGCAGAATATATATTCATTTTCTTTTTAGAAATGAGATCTGAATGATACATTTATAAATTCTATTAAGAACAATTTTTATCTTTTTCTACAATTGTTACAATAAATTATTTTTCATATTCTAGCCTTACTAATCTCTGGCACTCGCTCAAAAATAATCACTTCTGAAGGTACTTCTTTCCTGAATATATCACTACTATTTCACTTAACATGTCATTTTAGATCTAATAGTTATATTACTAAACTCAGACAAAGATAGTGGTAGTCTCTATAAAAAGAACTTCATGGAGAAAAAGCTAACTACTTTTTTCAGAGTAAAAAACACTTTCTTGGGTATCATGGACTGCTGAGAAAGAGGAAGTGTTATGTGATTATGGAATTCCTTAACCATGTAAAAAGACAACGGTCCCCTTTACCAGTATCTTCAAGACAGTGGGAGAGACCAACCACACTTACCCTTAAGACAACGTGGATTTTCAATTTTTTTTTGCTTTTTTGGGTCATACCCTGCAATGCTTAAATTCCAACATTTGGGTCATACCGGGCAACCTTAAATTCCAACTCCTCAAAACCAAAGTTATACTTTGTTTTCCTTGTACTTTTAACTTGCCTCATACTTAAAACTTTATAAACTCCAAAAATATGTTTTTAGTTTAGTTCATGAATAAGTGAGTAGATTTATACACAAATAAAAAATCTATAAACAACCCTGACTTAATTTTTTATGCATTTCAACAGTATTTCCACTTGAGTTTTGGTGAAAATACCCCCCCAAAAAGTCATAATAGTTTGGTTTTTATTGTTGCTTTAATAATATTTGATGAAATACTAGGTGCGATTCTTACATCAGTTTTGTTAGATAAAGACAAAATTCTTTTTCTAGCTGCTCTACCTTCCTTTCCAAAAGGGCAAACTAACATCTGTATGCCTGGAACAAAAGAAATTTGAAAATAAGAGATTAATTAAGCATTAATTATATTTTAACACAGATTTTAGCATCATAGGTGTTTAAAATCAATAATTTCAAATATATAAATTTGGGTTTATTAAATTTGTTTATTTGTTTAAAGCTGACTCCATCTAGACAAGTAGACTATTAAGAAAAGATGCAGGCTTTTACATATGAAATAATCAGTGGAAAAATCTTCCATTAAATAATGTTATTTCTCCAAAATTAAATGATAACGATCTTTGCAAAGTTTTGTTATCAGGACATCAAATATTTGACATTTTGGAAACAAGGGAAAGCGATTGCTGTAGAAATTGAGAAGTCAATTCATCATGATGCCCTGACATTTGGGAACAGGAATTATTGACTGTAATTTAAAATTCAGAATTTATAAAATGAAGTGACATTATTATATAGTCCAGCAGCAAAAGGGTCTTTTCTAAAACATCTCTTATCTCGGGAGGCAAAGCGGAGTCACAAAAGCTGATATTTTAAATTTTAAATTGGAATACTTATTCAATACTACCTCATCCACAAACTTTTTTTTTTTTTTTTTTTGCTTTTTTGGGTCCCAAATGGCAATGCTCAGGGATAACTCCTGACTCTGACTCAAGAATTACTCCTGGCAGTGCTTGGGGGACAATTTGGGATGCCAGGGATCGAACCCGGGTCATCCACATGCAAGGCAAATGTCCTACCTGTTGTACTATCACGCCTACCCCATATCCTCAAACTTTATAAAATAATAAGGCTGCAACGAAAAGTGTATTTAAATTTTCTTATAGTACCTTATTTATTATAATAGACTTTTGAAAATACATAGTCTTTGATAATTTATCTCTAATAAATATGAAAGACATGAACATATGTTGAAAGTTACTTTTGAATTCTACTTAGAATTCCAGGAAGAGTTAGCTCCTGCCTTGTGTTCTTCATAGAGGTTTCTAGTCCCATGATCCTTATCTAGATCTTCATCAGATTGTCACTATTTGGAGACATTCTCAGGAACCAGGGCCTTAAAAGGCACAAAGGCTCCCGTACAGAGCTTTGGGGTTCAGTTAATCTCCTGGACTCCTAATGTTGTTAGGAGTCATGAAAAGCTTTCCTTTTCATGAAGGAAATTTGGACAAAATTTGAGCATACGACATCAAATATTTAAGGCTCTGTCCTCTCCATTTCTGCACCAACAATCTCAACTGCTCTCCTAAGCATTAGGTTGGTCTGTGTACTATGCGTGGCTTTCTTATAGTTACTTGCCAATGAACAAAGCAAAACACTTGCATTCTTTCACTCTACAATGCTTTCAGAAAAGAAAAGGGGAAAAGTCACAATTTGCACAATTTCTGACTGCACTCATTGCTCCAAGGCTGACTGAAAAACACTTAGATTCTTTCTAACATAACCTACAAGTGTCTGCTCAGCTCATCTACCTTATGGTCTAAGCACACGTTTCATTGCTGCTTTGCGATCTAATTCAGAGGAGATAGCTGCTGTATTTTCAATTGGTATATAAAAATAGCTGGTTGCACTAGACACCCTGTGACGTCAATAGAATCATTAAAAAGCAGTGAGCAGCTTGCAGAGTGACTTTATGGATGCAATTGCAGTTCAAAGTGGAGATACTTCAAATAGGTCGTTTTTAATTTCACAGGCATCCATCTTTTGCTGTAACTTTCCTATAGATGGTGTTTTCCATTAATTGATGAGCTAATATGCATCAAAATTTTCATATGATGATTACTTTTTGTGTGTTTAAATACCTATCCCAACAATATTGAAATGCAAAGAAGTCATTTAGATTATGGAAGACTAAGGTTGGCTAGGTGAGTTGGAAGGTGAATGCTTGTCATGGGGGCTATGCAGTTAGGAGAGACTCACTTTGGTAATAGCCTTGACTTCATGTCACCATTCCAGGCAACCTTAATGATTGAGATTTGCTTTAAGAGATTTTATTGCAGAATGGATAAGAGGATGTTTGCCTTATTCTTCAGCTCAAAGCGTCAGCATCCTGATCAATGGTATACTACAGAACTCCCTACATACAATTATCTATAATTCATTATGTCCAAAATTGGAGCCAAACATCCGTTTACTAAATGTGAGCATCCTAGAATTGCCCCCCATTTTATAATCAGTGCAATTTATTAAATTTTCTGATGCGAATAATCCTAAATCTTCTTTCTTCTTTTTATATTAGAGGATATTTGGGCCACATCTGGCAATGCTCAATTATTGCTCCTGGCTCTGCACTCGGGAATTTTGCCTGGTGGTGCTCATGAATCTCTTTTTTCTTGATCCCATACTGAGTCAAATGCTACATCCTGTTTTCAAGTTCCTATGCTTTTCCCCATCTCTGTTTCCATTTTTTTTTGTTCAACCATTTATCATCTCTCCTTTTGAATTCTTCAAATTTTGGGGGCCTTCCCATTGGTTCTTCACACCATCCTGGGGAACTTTTTAACAAACAAATATAATTGCTTCCCTCTCAAGTTTGGAATTCCTTAATGGTATCTGATCTGGAATTTTCTCATAGTTCACAAGATTTAATTTCTCTAGGTCTTTCTCAAGATTCTCTCTTCAACGTCCATGAGCATACTGTGAATTGTTTCTGATATCTGATCATTTCATGATTCTATTCTTTATGACTCTCCTGAGTTTTTTTAAACCTTGTCTCTTTAGAGAACTTACCTCTAACCCTAACTGTATACCTCTCTTAGAAATAAATTAAAGCCTGACTTATAGGAGACTGCTATATGTGACCCAATGAGACAATTGACCCAAAATATTGTCACGAAATTCTTTCATAAGCCTATTTACTTGAAGCTCATCCTTCTTACCTCATCTATCATATATTCTGTTATCCCTGATGTAATATTTGGTTTTAATGCTCTTATATTTTCACGAGTAAGGCAAGTATATTTAAATCTTGCTCCCATCTACATGAGTAAGATATAGGAAACTACCTACAATATTGGTCTTTTATACCAAAGTATCAAAAATCAGTTAATGAATGAGAGCTATTTTATTAGAAATATGTCTACTTATATTCTGAATTTAGGCACAGTAGTACCTCTATGACTAAACTGATCCAGCAGATGAAAATTTGGGCAATAGAGCATTCTTTCTGACAAAATTGTCATTCTTTGAACGCCATGTTAAAGCTCTTCACACTTTGAGAATTGAGTGCACAGGAACACAGCAGGTTCTACCAAGGACTTTTCAAAATAATAAAAGTTCTTGTGGTTTTGAACTTGTTCTAGTTGATTGCTTGGGTTAACACATCTTTGGGGAGTCATATTTTTTGTACTTTTGATGAAGTGCTTTAATGAATGAGTTTCGCTTGCTGGGGCAATACAAGTTACCACTAGTCCCTGAAAGTCACCAACAGGCACCTACCAATGGTATGTGCAGAGCTATAAATCAGATCCCTGGGGATAGGTAAGAGTAACTTCAGGATGACTTGTGCAATATTGGAAGTCATGTTTTCTGACCTGTCTCATGCCATTTGAATGTGCCTTTGGCTTAAATGTATTTATTGTCATCATGTTGTTACTGGTGTTCTAGGACCTTGAGGTATAGGAGTTTTTTTTCTTATAGTTTAATGCAAATATCACATAAGATTCCTGGCAAATAGTAAAAAGTTAGATGAATATTGGGTATCTGTTCTTACACACCATTTCTTGACTTTTCATATCTCAATTGCTTTCTTTTGGTCACCATAGTCTGTAAGGGTTTGGGGCACTTTCTTCTATATTAGAAAGCTAGAATATTTATTTGCAAATCATTGTGGGTTATTGTTGCAGGACTCCTAAGGGCCGCTGCATCTGCTCTGGATTGCCTCCCGAAAATCACTCCGTAGATAAGGGGGTAGTCTAAATGTGGCAGTTTATCTGACCATGTATGCTGTACTAGCTGGTATAAATATTCTCCCATGCTATCACAATCATCGTGGGACTAGCTAGATCTTACCAGCATATTAGCCTGGCCACGTAAGGACACCTAAGTAATTAGACCAGAGAGAAATGCTGTTTGCTTCCAAACAAACAAGCATGGCTCCCCTGATAAAATATAAAACTACAATGAAGTAGAGGAGACTTGTGAAAGCTTGGAGAAATATTTAACTGGCATTGGTGTTGATCTTTGGTACAGTGACCTGCCATCTCAGAAACCCCCTTCTCTACATTTCAAAGGCATTCCGGCTCAAAACATTAGCACAGTAAAGGCCCTAGGTGAGATGCAGGGAGGGGACTACCAGAGGGCATTGGACCCTCCCTGCTTCCCATAACAATGGGAGGAAGGTCTGAGTTGGGGTATAAACTAGCCGGTTCCCGCTCTCCCAGGCTTCTTCTTCCCGGTGGGATCTCGCCTTGTGAGCGTTTATTCCCCTTGGAAGTTTCACACGTGGTGGTCGCCATCTTGGCCTACACGTGGCTGGGGTTCTAGCCTGGAATCCTAAGCATTGGGTTTTTCCTTTTTGCTGATTTGTATGCCTGAACCTGTGATAAGTAAAGTCTTTTAAAACCGCATCGGACTCCTGAGTATCCATCCATTCCTCGCCGGGCCGGAGGTAGAAGGGAACTTCGCTTCCCGGCACTGTCGGGGACCCGGCGGAGCGCCCGACAGGTTATGTAACAGGAAAATTAAACTTAATCTTATTAGCAGCAAGTGAAATATTCTACTCCATTTAAAATGATGGTGTGCCTGTTTCCATTGACTGAAGATACTACAATCTTAATTTAGTATGCTTTATAGTTACCTTGGAGCATTATCTAGTTGAGTATTATGAGCTTAGATTAGCTGAGTATATCTAGAGAATATGGAATGGTTTAGTAAAGGTATAGTTGTAGGAGAGAGGTAGAGAAATAGCAGAAAGAAAGAGAAATCCCAAAGTAGCTTAGTGAAAAGCATGATATGTAGTAAAAGGGTACTGCCTTGGAAACCTTAAGGGTAAACCTTGTCCTCTATCATTTTCTATATAAACTTGAAAAGGTTAGCTTCCTGATTTTTGTGGCCATTAAATGAGATGGTGCATGTATAATGCTTACTAAAAATAATTCTAAGCATTGAATTAATTATTTTTAAGAGGAGAATCACTTATCACTTATCTTCCCATCGTTCATCAGTTTGCTCAAGCGGGCACCAGTAACATCTTATTTGTCCCTGTCGCATGCAAGTGTAGCCCAATGGCATCTGCTCGCTCCAGGAACATGAAGAGCTTCAAAGAAGAATGCAAAGTACAATTCCAAATTCAGAGGACAATACAGAAAATAAAATTACACATGCCAAAAGGGAATGAGCTGGCGGCCCCACTCAGAACTGCTGCTAAGGCTCTCAGCCAGACATTAGGTACTCAGGCACAGGGCGGAGTGTCTGCCTGCCCACCCTGTGCTAGGTTAATGGGGTGTCCTGGAAGGGGGGCAGATTTTGGTCCTCGCTGCCCCCCAAAGGTTCTCAGAGGCCGGGAAACCACACGCAACACAACCACAGTCATCCTCAAGGTCGGACTCCACAGCAGGACACAGCCCAATCCCCATGGCATGTGGACAGTATCTCAAAACCTGGTATACCATAAACGTATATGAGTCAGAGGTTAGGTAAGACGGAGAAGGGAACAGTGTGCTAATAATGGTTGAAAATGATAATATCAGTTGAGAACTGAGCGTTGAATATAGGCAAAAAGATGCATATGATAACCTCTAAATGTATGTATTGCAATCCACAATTTGTAAGAAAAGGAAGAGAGAAAGAGAAAGAGAAAGTGAGAAAGAGAGAAGAGGAAAAGTGCCTGCCATAAGGCTGACTGGGGGGGGGGGGGAGGAAATCGGGACATTCATGGTGGCAAGTGGGCACTGGTGGAGGGATGGGTGCTGGAAAACCGTATGACTAAAACTCAAACATGAACATCTCGTAATTGTATATCTCACAGTGGTATAATAAAATATTAATTAAAAATGGGAATGAATGGGAAAATATAATGGAATATAAAATGAAAAATAAAATAATTATCTAGGGAAATATAATGGAATGGAAAAGGAAAGAGATCAAATTTTATTCAATTAGAATTTTCTGGCTCTTAAAAATTCTGATTCATGCTTTTCTGGTACATTCCTAATATGAAAGGAAGATCATCTTGGAATTAACTTTTTGAATTATTTTATTCTGGTTACCAATGCTATAATTCACCTATTGGCAATTGGGATAGTCAGATGGAATTCTTAGTACAAAACCTAAAATTCTCTATAAAGGGGCTGGAGTGATGGCCCAGCGGGTAGGGCATTTGCCTTGCACGCAGCCGGTCCATGCCAGCCCGGATTCCATCCCCGGCATCCCATAAGGTCCCCGAGCACTGCCAGGAGTAATTCCTGAGTGCAGAGCCAGGAGAAACCCCTGAGCATTGCCGGGTGTGACCCAAAAAAGAAAAGAAATTTCTCCCTAAAACCCCCCCATCTTTATTAAGGTTGTGTGATTTCCGATCCCATTAATAATAGTCTCATGCACACATCATCCCAAAACCACACCCACAGCACAGTGCCTGCAATGCTTCACGGATGTCCCGAATGACCTCCTTGTTTTGTTTCAGTCTTTTTGTTAACATAGGGCTCATAGTGACTTATCAAGTAATAAATCAGATTATGTTAATAACTTCCTATCTCAATCAGAACCAAAGTCTAGCTTCTTTAATGAAAATAAGATCTAATATTATTACTTCACTGATTTAATTCCCTTAATCTTTTTTATTCTTCCCATTGCTTGAATTGTTCTTACCATAATAGCCTTCTTGCTGTTCTTTATCACGCCTATCAGATTTATGCCTCAGAAATTTGCAGTTTTTATCTTGCATGGCTTACCTTAGGCTTTCCAGAAACAAAAGCATAAAACAGAGGCCTGTGTGATATTTTCAAGGTGTTCAATCCCAGGGGCATGAACAGCAATGCAATACAGGAGGGCACACCAATGCAAGGACATATTGATCTGGCTTTGCTTAGTGCAATTTGTGGTTCATGTAACTGCACTGCATTCTTAGGTAACAGTGATTCTGGAGAACGTAGAGAGAGAAGAATTTATCTACAGGATTCTCTTTTGCATTGGCTAAAATTTATCCCCATAGGTGTCGATTCTTTGCACTTAGAACATGCACCTATATGGGTTAGGTGTCCATAGATTTGCAGCAGAATCAACACACATCTCTGACACAGAGGAAAAGAAAAGAAACAGAGTCTACACAGAATAGAATAATACATAGAGAAGGCGAAGAGGATCCCAGGATGCTTAAGAGATGACTGACTAACTTTGTTTGACTTGCTCCAGAATAGAACAATACATAGAGAAGGTGAAGAGGATCCCAGAGTGCTTAAGAGATGACTGACTAACTCTGACTTGCTCCAGAGAGCAGTGACACATTTTATCTTTGAACAAACATAGTCTTCACTCAAATGTCACTTTCTCAGTGAGACTTCTCAACTGTACATTAAACTGCAGTCTCTACCTCTTCACAATTCCCCTTTTCTGCATTATGTTTCCCCTATCACCTTCAAACATATTTTAAACTACTTATTTATTTTTATTATTATTATTTTACAACATTAAACTTTAACCCTTGGATAGTTATGACCTCTTGAGTTATGTTTATTATTATATTCCTATCCTAGCACACAGAGTAATCTTAAAAATATCTTTCTTTTTTTTTTTTTGGGGGAGGGGTCTTTTTTTTGTACTCAGGGATCACTCTTGCAGACTCAGGGTACCATAAGTGGTTTAGGGATTGAACCTAGTTCAGCCATGTGTAAGGCAATCACCCTACCCACCGTACTATCATTCTGGCCCCAATTCAAAATATCTTTCATAAAAAAAATTATATTCTTGAAATTTGTACTTACAGTAAACATATGGAACATTCCAATCAATGCATAGATCATGTATTTATTTTGTCAAATAATGAGAGCTTTTAATAATTAAAGAATAGAGTGGAGTATTTTCTAGCCTTTTTTTTTTCTTTTTGGGTCACACCAGGTGACTCAGTGGTTACTCCAGGCTCTGCACTCAGGAATTACTCCTGGTACTGCTCGGGGGACCATATGGGATACTGGGAATCAAAGTCAGGTTGGCTTAATATAAGGAAAATGCCCTTCTCACGGTCTTATGCTCAGGACTGTCTAGTTTTTTCTAGGTGGGTACCAGAGCAAATTGCTGAGTGAAGGGATTTAATGTCCACTGATCAACAGAACACTTGCATAGTTTCATTAATCCTCTAAGAAGATTTTCAATAATTTCAGTAATTTATCGGTTTTATTAAAACAATGGAAATAATCACAAGGATTGGCTGCCAGATACTTCTTTGCTTTTCCTTTTGCCTGTGGTTAGTAATGAGTTTCATGTGGGTCAATAGTGGCAGCAGAAAAGGGTTTATCAATAAGGGTCTGAGCAAAGTGAATGTGGAAATGAAAAGTGGAAGAAAACATGATTGTTTCTATAAGCATGTATTAGAGACATCATAAGTTGTGATGTGATACTAGAATATAATAATTGTCTCTTGTCACTTGTCTTCCCATTGTTCATCGATGCTGGAGCAGGCGCCAGTAACGTCTCATTCATTGGGAATGAGGCCCATTATTGTTACTGTTTTTGGCATATAGAATATACCATGGGTAGCTTGCAAGGCTCTGCTGTGGCTCTGGGTTCATCCAGGGGCCCCAGTCTTTTCTATGTCAGACCATCAACCAGCCAGGGATCACAGGGCAGAGCTCTGGGGTGTTCTACAAGCTTGTCTCCTGTCTGCCACCTGCTGATGTAGCCAGGTACCACAGCCACACCTGCAACACCTCAAGGGGCAGAATAATAATTATTGACCTGTTTTATCTAAATCTATGAGAAATAATACTGTTATTTGACATTAAAACTAAGAGGAAGGGGAGCCACATAATTTCTATAGTATAATTTTTTAGAAAATATTTTCTCATTATTATTATTACTTTATCAGGGAGCTTTATGGATGTCAGCTGAATCACTGAGTCATACATGCATACATAAATAAAATGACTTAGCTATTTATTAGCCTTATATACTTTGACAAGTTATGAATTCAAAATCTAGGTTTCTTTAAATAAATAAAATGGAGATGATAATATGTAGCTTTAAGATAAATATTTAGCAATTGGTAAAATCATACAAGGAAAATACTACTAGTGTATAAAAAGTTGTTTAATACAAGCTAGATGTTCTTAGTGTTAACATTTATCAAGAAATAATAATGCTGTAATAAAGAGTAACAAAAGCATGAAGTGAGACAAATAATTAAAAATAGCCAATGCAAATGAACTGTCAAAACACAATGAAAATAACTCTTAGAACTTGTAAAAATATGCTGGTTAATGGGAAAAAGAGGAGGGAGGGGTGGAGAGAATGAGTGCAATTGGTCATTTTAATAGTGTGATAGTGCTGGAATTTTTCTGGTAGGTGTGTATATAGAAGAGTAAAGCTATATTTCTGAAATCTTAAAGAATTGTAGACAATGGTAAATCAATAAAATCAGATTAAAATTCTATTAGCATAATTATAACCATAATACTAATACTCTCATTTTAATCATGTAACTCTTTAATCATGTTTAAATTAATTATCTATGCATCGATTTTTTCTATATCATTTATACTAACTAAAGTTAACAGGCTTTGAAATAGGCTAAGCATTGGAAGTCACTATCCAAAGTGTTAAACATTAGAACACATCACATATAAACATAGGAGGATTTCAATCTTGTGATGTTTCCTTCACACTTACAGAACTCAGAGAAATTCTCTTCTCTAGAAAAGCCAGTGGTCTAGAGAGATCTCAGCTAGTTGTAGCCAGTTCGAAATAATTAAATTTCACTTACAAATTAAGAAAATTAATGTCTTGGTTTTTTTTTGAGGGGTCACACCTGGTGATGCTCAGGGGTTACTCCTGCTTCTGCACTCAGGAATTATTCCTGGTGGAGCTAGGAGGACCATGTGGGATGCTGGGGATCGAACTCAGTTGGGCAGCAGAGCACTAATGGTTTGATAGAACAATGATCAATTTCCAATTCCAAATCCTTACTTCATTGTTTGTCATCTGAAAATATAATTGGATTATTCAACTGGCTCCTAAATATTTTTGGCCAACTGCTATAGCCTTCAGCTTTAATGGACGATATTAAGAAGAAACTGGAAGAAGACATTCATCTTCCCTATCCTTCGTTCTTGCCATGCTTCCTAATGAAACAACACCCCTCCAATGCTCAGTCCTGTCTTGCATGCTGCCCAGAGAGACACCTGAAGCAGTACCCCCCCACCCCGAAACCACCTTAGTTAAGCAAATTGTTTGCTGGGGGACACCCTGACTAGTATCTTCTCTGTATTCAAGAGTGCAACATGCATGAGCTCAGAGTTCTAACACTCTCTCTGCAAGACCTGCTCAGGGACCACAGCACACCATTAGCTCCCCAAAGAAAAAATCTCACCTTGGAAGGACCTCCTGTGGGTAGTGGTTCATTGTTCCTGCAGCTCCTATGTAATTTAGCTTTTTCATTCTCTACTTTTCATTCAAGTCAATAGTTCATTACTTCAATTGCCTACTGTAATTGTGCATATTAAAATTTCAGGTTCAAATTGCTGAGCGGTTTCTCCTAATTTGATCCTGATGAATAAACCAGAGTACATCACGATTTATATGAAACTATGAGACAATGTCCTGATGTCCTTATGTAAGTTTGTTAACATCAGCCAGTCTAGAATACCACTTGAGGTGCAATACTTCAGAAAAGATGTTGATCATATGGTTCTACTTGAGGACAAAATTTACTGATGTATTAGTGGAGAAGTTATAGAAAAATAGCCTCTCTTCGAAGAATGTATTCTAAAAAGATATTTTTTAAGAATTATATAATAACATGAAAACGTTGGTTCTGGTGACTAAAACTGAGAGTTCTCTGTTATAGTGTCAGTATATAAAGGGAGGAGTTCCAAGTTGATTTTATATACTAATACTTTGAAGTTTAACTAACAGTGTTTTGATTGAAATTGAATTCACAGAACAATTTACTCACTAACTCAAAATGAATTTATCAAAAGAAAGATGGATATGCTAATATTATTCTAAAATACAATATGGCTATGTCAGTGTTTTTCTGAAGTATATGACAAATAGTGGAGGTTATAGATTCTCAGAATCACACAATGTGACTAATTTGGAAATAAGGTCTTGACAGATGCAATTAGTCAAGATGACCTTATCTGATTAAAATGGCCCCAAATCAAATGATCAGAGTCCCTCCCTATAAGATAAGGGGAGAACATAGAGAAATAAACACAGAAAAACATGTAGGCGAAGGCAGAAATTGAAAGAGTTATCCATAAGTCAGGAAATACCACGACTTTCCTGCAACCTCCAGAACCTAGGAGACAAAGCAATCTAAGAACCAGTACATAACCAACTGTACTGGCTCCTGATTTTAGACTTGTCTCCAGAACTATGAAAGAATAAATTTTCACTGTTTAAATTATGCATGCTTATAACAGCAGCTCCAGAAACCAATACACAATTATCATACAAGGTATTTTGAATTCACTAGTAAATAAAAATATTCTGATCTCCATATGGTGCTACTCATGTTTAATATTTTCAATGTTAGCATAAAAATTATTTTTTGATTTTATTTTTTTATGGGATTTTCTTTTTGATGAACCGTAAAAACTGCAACTGCCCCAAAGTTCTAAATTTTAGAAGTTGGTCACTAAATTTTAGAAGTTGGTCTTGCAGGATATCATTTTGGAGAGAGGCAACTAATAAGTTTTAATTCAATTATTAATAACTGATTTGAAGAGTAAATATGCAGAGCATTTAATGTGCCCCCCTAAATACTCTATCTCTCTCTATCTCTGAGACACACTCACAATCAATCCCATTCACTTTCTTAACTTAGAGATGTTTTACTCTCAGAAATCAGATAGACTTGATTCAACCGAAGACCCCAACGACTGAGTTAATGACTTCTGGATATCTCATGATTAGCATCGATTAGGGAGAAATGATTTGGTGCCAACAAAGCTATAATTTTCTCCATTGTAGAGCCATTAATTTAACAACATTAACACCTTCTTCTAGAAACGTTCTTTCAAATAAATTGCCTGTCATTTATTCTACAGTAAAAATGCTAGTTTGCCTATTATTCTGATGTAGCAAAACATCTAGCATACTCACTATATAATAGATCTTAGGAATTACATAAAATAGCATTTTTGTCTCCTCTTTTTGTATGTAATTTGCTTTACTTTTCTTTGATCTGTGTCCATTTATCTTATTGAATGAAGACCTGCCCTACTGTGTGGACAGTTTCATGTATATGATTTTTTAACTTCTTATTCTGCTAACTTAATTGCTTTTGAAATCTTAACAATATTTTAAAATACTTAATATTCCAGGTGATAAGTATCTAATATTAAAAATAACCTAATACTGAAAAATATTAGTTTAGAAAAAGGCTCCAAAAGAAGTGTATATGCATTTACCCTATTTTGTTGTGCAACTTTTCTGTGTTTAGGAATATTTAAAAGAAAAAAGAAAACAATCCATAATCCTAAAAAATTCAGTATACTGTTGCTTTTTTGCTTTCTCACCTCCTGTGGTGTTCAAAACGGAGGTGAAGCAATCATGTGCTTCTGACTGTTAAAATAAGGCATGGTCCCTATGTGGCAGGATTTCAGGGATATTAGGAAAGCTTCTTAGAGGATAGACATCAGTATTTGAGCCCAGCTAGTGAATGTTCTCACTTTCCCATCTTTAATTTCTTTTGAAAATCATGGTTTCCCCTTTGTCATTTCATTTTCATATGTGCAGAGCTTGACTGAGGAATTGACTTCTGCAGAACACGGCAGCCGACAAAACCAAGCAAACAAATCCGTGATCTCAGACCTCAGAGCTGTGGCTATCAGAGGGCACGGAATGAAGGAAAGGTCACAGGAAAGGAAGGGGCCAAGAGATTGTGGTGGAGGGGTAAGTGGCTATTTTGGTGGTGGTGGTATCTACACTTGGGTATTTGAAGACATGAGAAATTGGACCTTTAAACAGAGACTGCTCTGCAAATGGTTAAGTCAATAGAAAGAGTTAGAGAAGAGCTAATTAAGGAACTATATGAATAAACAGGCAATTGAGTTATGGTGCAACTTCAGCCAAAGAGCTTGATTGCACTTCTTGGTTAAAAAATTGAGAAAAAAGAAATACTCTCAAGATTTTGATTCAGTGTGGAAAATCTCCTTCAAATCAGTGCAGAGGAAAGTAGTAAAACTTAGAGATGAAAAAAAAATCAAGTTCTGAGGACATTATTTGAGTGATTAACTCCAGTTCTCCCCAAAGCTACCATTTTCCAGTTTTGATTAGTCTGAAAAAAGACTTTCCTTTTTTGGACTTAAAGTAATTTGAGTTGTAATTATCACTTAAGAATCAAGAAATGAAACTCATTTAGGACTTATAAAATAACATATGACTAACATAAATGACTAGAAAATAAGAATTGATAAAACCAGCTCTATAAAGTTCATTGGACATTTTTTGTCCTAAGGCTACACTGCAAACTCTGAAAATAGGTATTTGAAATTTCATCAATAAGAAAGAAACATTGGTGGTGGGAAATGGGCACTGGTGGAGGGATGGGTGCCGGAACACCGTATGACTGAAACTCAAAAATGAGCATCTTGTAATTGTATATCTCACTGTAGTTTAATAAAATGTTAATTTAAATTTTTTTAAAAAGAAAGAAACAATTCACATCTGCATGCAATATATAAGTAATTTTGGCACAGGAAGTTGCATTAACTCACAACCAAGCAACAGAGATTCAGATAAAGGAGCATCATCATAATGATTCTCAGCAATCTTATTTTTTGTAGGACCCAAGGAAAATAGGACTCTGGGCTTAGTCAAGAGTCAAGGTATGTTGACTAATTAAACAAATTAAACACAGGTTTAGTTTGCTTTCAAACCATCAGAATAGTGCTGTGTGAAATTGCAGCTAATCTTCATTTTTGCACAGACTTCTGTAAGAATTATGACCTTTGGTAAAATGATTAATTTCTTTCATTTTCTGTGTGATATTTCTCATTTTTATGGATAAACAAACCTGATTTACCCAAACCAGAAGAGGATACAAGTGAATTTTGGTCAACTATGCTTGGAAATCAAATGAATTTTTAATATATGATAACCTCTCAGTATCTGTATTGCAAACCACATGCCCAAAAGAGAGAAAGAGGAAATTCTTGCCATAGATACTAACTGGGTTGGGAGTAGGGGAAGATATGTTGGGAGGAAAATTGGGGACATTGGTAGTGAGAAATGTACACTGTTGGAGAGGATGGGTGTTGGAATATTGTCTGACTGAAACCCAATCATGAACAGCCTTGTAACTGTGTATCTCTTGGTGATTCAATTAAAAACTAAAGAATGTTATGATTGTCATCTTTCCTAAAATAACTCTTGTGTGCATAGTGGTTTTATAGCTAAAGACATGGCCATTTATCATTCTGAAAAGGAATTGTCATGGAAAAGTAATGATTTTAGAGAAAGTGTTTTAAAGTTTATTTCCAAATGTAGCTACATAAAATGAGATTCTTTTTTACCAGTGGCATCTATGCCATTAGGAAGAGTGATTCTCAAGACTCAAAAGAGAATCTAGGAGCCATCCTTTCTGCCTATTCAGAACTCTATCTGCATTTCGATAAGATCTGGTGATCATATAAATAGTAATGTTCAGTAGGGATAGCTCTGGAGAGTTTTAGGATTTTCCACAGGGTTCCCTGAGGGTAATTTTCCACAAGTAGGTAGAGATGCAAATAGTAATTGGAGCTTATGAAAGCCATTTTGCAATGTTTTGTGTGGTGAGCTTTACCTTTTTTTGTAAATGTTTCTCTAAAGTAAGAAATATTTGAAGATAGAGTCACTGTACTAAACTCTACAAATAATTCATGGTGAATTTTTTCCTTTCCATGAATTTTTATATTCACCATCTCAATATTGGAGTTTTCCTTCCCTGAATGATGACGGCTGCTAGCAAGATGTGCTATTTGAGCAGGAACCGGTAACAGATTGATAGAGATATTTTCCATGTGCTTAATAAAAATCTCTATGAATCTGTTAATGGCTCCTGCTACTTTTTATCTTAATGTACACTGGGTGCTCCAATCCTTGTGCCTTCTTCACCAAAATCAGCAGTCTGCTTATGGCTCCAAGCACTTTATCACTGAGGTTAAGTCCACACATATGAAAAGAGCCTGCAACCAAGTGAAGGAAGGATGGGATTGTCTTTCATTTTGCATTCTAATAGGTATTTGTTTCCCAAATATTAACCACGATCAGTTGTGGATAACTCATTCAACACTTGTGTACTATTTTATTGGATCATAACTAGCAACAATTTCATTGTTTCTAAATATATGTTAATAACCAACATGTCCTGACTAGACAGAAGTAGCTATGCTGTTTCTTACCTTCAAGGTATAAGTAAAATATTCATAATGTAATAGTCCAATTAGGAAAATAATTGTTGATTCTAAATCAATATTTTTCTGCCTTTTTCCCACGCCAAAATAGTAACCAGTCTGCGGGCATGTTTTTTTCCCTCTCAAAGCAAAAAGAACACAATTTTGTAATAGCTGAGCAGTTGTATAGAGACAAAACAGTTTTTTATAATAATTTCTCAGCAAAGCTCCTGTAGGTCAAGATTATAAATTCCCATGAGGGAAGAAAATGTCAGACGAGCATAAGCTTTGGGAACTGCTTGATCTTCACTAGCCTTTAGTGTCATTCAGGCACTAAATCTCAGTTTTAAGAGTTTAATGTGGTTTGCCTCTGTCTAAAAGTTCCAGAGAGTCCCAGGAATATTATATCCACAGGAATGAAGGGCGGAATATGGTTGAAAGCATGTGGTTATATTTCCGGTCATTTCTTGACACTTAACTCCAATGTGGCCACCATTATGACTCATTATCAAGAGTATATTTTGAACTACCTTGAGAACCAATGGTGAGAGCGTCCATCATGCCATAGTATTAGTTTTCACTTCAAAAGAAATATTCTCCTAACTCCTTATGATATTTTTACTCCTTTAATCTTGGAAGTGTCATCACTTTTACCTTGTATGGGTCCTTTTAAATTTTATCAGGTCAGTCTCTTTCACTGAAAAAAAAACCAGTTTCATCTGAAATGCTATTAGAGGATGGATGATAGGGAATGGAACTCTGCCTTTTATGTTTCAGAGTTCCAGATAGTACACGCCAGGTGAGGTTATCTTGCAGTGTCTTGTATACAGTAACAAGATCTTTAGTAAGAAGAGGGGGAGGGGAGAAAGCCATCATTATTTGAGGCCATAACCAAATATTTCCAATTATACTCTTTATAGAAACTGTTCTTTTATTAGGGCTTTCAGGAATAACTATTTTTTAGTAGTAGTCACTGGAAATATATTTTGAAAAGGTCAGTTGAGAATTTTTATTTGTTTGGAAGACAAAATGGTACCAATTGTTTGCTCTAGTGAGAAACTATCAAAGGTGTCCTACATTTTTCTAAGGAAGATTTTAGGAATATTTCACAGTGCTTAGCATGGAGCCTATTGTAGAGCAAGTATTTGGAAAATGATGAGTTAAAGAATAATAATGATTTTGACAAAACTGTAGTCATGTTATATTAAGACAAAGATGTGATATATGAAGTTTCATTTAATAATTACATTGCCTTATAAATGTAGAAATAATTATAGCTTTATAAAAATAAAACTTCATTGTTATGAACAAATATAATAAGCAGATGTTTTGTGAAGCTCATTGTATAATTTTATCCCAAAATATATTTGACCACAATTTTTGCCTGATTATTTTGATAACATAAGCTTAAATTTTGTTTTAAGAATTATTTATTTGAACTCCAACACATAGGGTTTAATTGGTAAAAAAAGAAATTTCATTTCTGAAATAATATTTCATGCATTGGCATAGCTGAGATTTAGTAAAACTACATTTTTTGAACTAAAACTTTTATCATATTAATGCACTATATATTAACATTTTTATAAAATAGATGAAGATATTCTTTGTAGGAGCACCAGAGATAAGATTATTGGGCTGCAGAGATACTTAATGTAATAATGTCTGTACGTTAATACAATTTAATGTTAAATTTAATGTAATGTATGTCTCATGCATTGCCTTTAGTTATGGGAAATATTTTCTTTTTATATAGGATAGCATATCATGATGATTCATATTTTTAAAAGAATTATATTTTCTGGTGTACTGAGTCATGTCTTATTTAAGAGATCCACTTTTGAACTTACAATGAAGCTCTGATGATTCTAAAATAATAATAAAAAAAGATAACTGGTATCAGGACTTTTATTAAGCATTTCACTGGATACAAAGAAACTGTTTTACATTAAGAACACAATCTTATCAAAAAATTCACATTTGCTAAATGGAACTGTAGGCTTGTATTTTTTCACATCACATTTATTAAAGTATCAATGACCAGATCCTAAAAAGAGAAGGCACAGATCTGTTTCCTTCTGGCGAATTTCTGGTACTTAAAGAAGAAAATGTCACCAGCTTTGCAAATTTCCATCCTTTCTAAATGAAGCAAATCAACACAAATGTGTGTAACTAGGGGCCTTGTGGCAGAATTTAATTCTATTGTCTTATCACTTATGGGGATTTCTGAAGAGGAGGTAGATACTAAAAAGGTCCTAAGACGATATTCACATGCAAACTATGCCAAGGATTCACTGCTAGATACAATAATTAATACAATACAAAACTGAATACTCTATTTCAGAGATTGGACCATAATTTTTTCCCATGCAAATTGAGCTAGAAACTGGCTTTAAGTCATTGTTCTTATGCTAGGGTTTCTTGGGCTTTCATTTCCTTAGAAAAAGTGCTGGTTATTGTAACTTTCTTTGGAAAGTCTCTCTGCTGTGTTTCGCTGTATTGACAGAATCCATCTGCTATTGCTTGCCTGTCGCCCAGCTCCTGCCCAGTCCCCAGGTCAGACAAGGTCATATGACTACACCTCAGCATCTTCTGTCCTCTTCAGACAGTCAAGAGAGAGCCATTAACAGTTCTGTAATTCCATAGGTGACCAGTTTTTTGGGGGGAGAATGGAGCGGCATGCTGTAGAGGTTGGACCTCGCCTGGCAGTGCTAATGGCTTACTTTTGGCTCTGCACTCAGGGATCAGTCCTGAGTGCTTGGGGGACCATATGTGGTTTCCAGGTTGGCAGCATGCAAGGCAAATACCCTACCTACTCTACTATCACTATGGCCTTTTGGGGGCCAGTTTTAACCTGAATGAAATAACTGTGCTGATGCGTTAATGAGGGCACACATGAGCACTGGATTATCAGGTTACCCCTATGAAAGGAAGAGAAATTAAACTTTAAAAGAGGCCTTTTCTCGAGTAAATATTAAAGAAAATAGGATTTTTAAAGAAAAACAGTATATAGAAAAAATTATGGAATTTTTCTGGTTTAAAGGAAACATCACTACAAGCAAAATGAGTTCCATGTTTGGGAGGCGATTCCTAAGTACACTGGTTCTGTTGCTGATACAATTAGTGTCTGTTTATTCTTAGCTAATGAAATTCATACGTCGACATTAGAAGCTTGAAAAGCAAGGGGGCTGCTCCACAAGATGAAGCATTTGCTTATTGGAATTTAGTTAAATTCTAAATGATTTCTTAAAGGCCATTTTAAACAACAATAAAAACCAACATAATTTTTCTTTAAATTTTAATTCCAAATTGCAATGACAAAAGATGGCAATGAATTAAGGCTGGTCATAATGTGCCCTTTTTCTTTAGGATAAGTTTGATTTTTGATAAGATACAATGAACTTATGCACACATACCATATACAAGCACATACTTTGACTCATACAAGTATACATTTAGGACTAATACCTATAAAATAGATTCACAAATGAAAAGAATTACACACTATTTAACGGATGACACATTTTACAAATCCTACACAATGTTTTCTGGTTGTCAGTAAGAAAACAATTTATAGCATTTTTTAAAACTGTATGTAACACAGGAGTCACCAATAAATTATGGCAAATATAGCAAGTACACTATAGTGTCACTGAAATCTAGTCAAAAAAGACTAAAATAAAACACTTGTAAAAACTCTGTTTAACATATCCTGAGGGACACTGCATTATTTTCTATTAGCAATTCATAATGCAAGCACTTAACCTATGGGACTCTACCTTGAATAAGCTACCACAGGTTAGAAGATTGTGTCAATGGACCTGTAAAACTAGAACTGAAAAATTCACTGAAACATACATTTCCTGAGACTTTCAGCTTTCCAGTCAGGAATCCTAACAGGGGTAAATCTGAACAGGTAATTCTGGCTAAAGCAGGCCAGAACCTCAAAGAACTCAAGATAACTTTAAGTAAAGATGACATTTTGTAACTTATACTCAGACTTAACTTGGATTCTCTATTTGAAGTGCAATTGATAATGCAGTTATATTTCCACTGCTGCTAGGTATTTCTTCTTTATAATGGTCTTATCTTTCATTAGTTTTCTAGTGATTTTTCCCTTAAATATTTATACGATAGATATTTAGATCTACTAATGTAGAAGATATTAATTTTAAGATGAACCTGGCAACAGAAATTGAGTGATTAGAGTGCAACTTCTACTTCAATAGTGTGTATGAGATGTGCATGCCATTGTGTATTTGTGTGTGTATGTGTGTGTGTGTGCATATGTGCGTGTGTGTGTATACACAGGCACATAAATGCCAAACACTTTATACTCTACTAATACATTCACTGTTAGGTGACGCTCCATGAAAAGTAAGTTTTCCCAGTATGGCTGAAAGTAAATATTGAGGTCATCAAAGAGAATATCCTAAGGCGTTAAAAAGATGCCTCCTCATTTTCTGCAATCCTATGATTGTGTAGTAATCGGGGAGATGTAAACTATCATGGGCGGATATTCCCCAGCATGGTTCTTTAACACTATAGACAGGAAGGCAAACCCCAAAATGAGACTGCACATTTTCCCTTACATCACTCACTCCTTTGATTTTTCTGCAGCAAGAAAGTCTGCAAAATTTGGATTCTTGTTTTTGTTTTTTGCCTTTCAGGACTTGCTGCATAAAGTCTTAAGAAACAAACAAACAAAAGTGCACCAAGATGTAGCTTCTACTCACTGGGGGCGTATTTATAGCCCTTGAGCTCCCTTCTTTCTGGAAAGACAATACCCAGCTAAGACAAAGGAGCAAAGACAAAGGGGAGGTTCTGACTGTTGTCTCTGGTCCTCACCCTGACCTCTCATGTAAGGCCCCCCGCAGTCTGCTCCCAGCATTCTCCGTGGAAGGGTTAATGGACAGAAGATAGCCAAAGGTTCTTCTCTCCATTCATCTTTCCAGGAAATCCTTCTCAGTGACCTCTTTGAGCTGGAGGAGACAAGGCTCATTTCCACCTGCCCCTTCCTTTAGAAATTAAGGCAAATCCATTGCTTTCACTGCCCCACAGATATTGCATATCTACGGGAAACCATCACATTGACTTCTAAGTATCTTTTGTCAAACAGGGTTTCTGTGTGCGTATCATTAGCAGCCATTAAAAGCTTTCTCCAGTTAAGCAACTGCATAATTAGTCTAATGCTTCAGCATGTTTGTTTCTTCCAGCACCCAAGTGACAAATATGACAAAGTTAATTCTAAAAAAACATTATTAGAAAGCATCAAAATTCAAGGGAAAGAAACCTGACACAGTTACCTCTGTATTTCATGTACTTCTCCCATTAATATATCTTGAAAGATGTTTTCTGACATATTTATAAATTAAATCCTTGAGTCATTGCAAGTTTGCTTGGCTAAGTATACTCCTGAGGGATGCATAATGAATAGTGAGAAAGGAAAGAAAATCTTCCCCCCAAAAGAAAATTTATAGAACATAAACTCACTAATCCACAGTTGTTGAAAAAGGATTCATATTTGATTGAACATAAAGAAAAAGTAAGAGGTATTAAGACAATGAATCTGCAAGAAGAAAAAGCAAGATAAAAATATAGATCTATAAATAATTAAATCCCATAATAAAATATTTTTAGAAAAAAACATTTGAATATAATAAGCTACTCTAATTGGACAGGTCATATCATAATTTTCCACACTTTGTTAAAAATTTCAGTCTTAAAATTAAACAGCTTAGTATTATGACCATATTTTTATTTAAAGACAATAACTGTGATTGTATATATGTCTGTGTTTTTGTGTATTAGTGTTTGTCTGCCTGCACAGGAGTGGGTATATTGGTAAATTGTGTAAAATGAGACATATACACACAACCGGAATGTATATCATACCTGCTGTGTGTAAAATACATGCTACTTGGTCTATCATGCATACCTACAAGTTCATTAATATTCCCATCAATGCAAATAATTTCCATTCCTTTCCTGCAGTTGCTAATAAATACTATTTTCTGATAATCAGTAATTATACTCTTGTAATCAATTTTGATTATAATCTTGATATAGTTGGTCTTGAAATCATTTCCCTTACCTAGGTCTAGGAGACTAAACCACACATTCTACATTTAAATGAATTAGGCATTGAAGACATGCTTTTATTTTGCTATAGATTTCCTTTGTGTGGATTATATTTTCACTGAAAAGTATTGAATTGTGATTATTTTACACATGAAAATAAAATATTTATAAAGGTAAGAATTTCAGCAAATTTTATAGATGATTATAAATGCCTCACATTATTCCTGTGAGGCAAATAGGAAAGAGAAATTGTGCTCCTTTTTAGATTATTTTAGAGTTGTCAAATTTCACAGACTCTAACCAAGGAAACAGAGCTCAAGGTTGCATTATCATTTTCTCCCCTATAAACTGAGAAATAATAATTCAATGTTGAACCACAAAACACTTATGGAAAAGGTTGGCCTCATACTTTCTCTCAACCACAGAGAAAGACGGAAGTCAGAAGTAATGAGGCAATGCCAATTTTAAACAAGTCTGCCTAGTCATACATATTTAAAGATCTCCTAAGTATATTTTATGGATATTTGAAATTTGATGGCCACAGTTTCATAAGTAATTCTGTGTTCCTCCTCCTCCTCCTGCTCGACCTCAGTTAAAAGAGTGAAAAATTCACAAATGAAAGCTTTAAGCATATTGCTCAAAGTTTGGGATTTAGAACTATATATTTGGAAATCCCAGTTTGCTTGGAAAACTTTCACAATGTCTCATTGTTTTCTTCTTTCTCTTCCTTTTTTTCTCTAAATTAAGAGAATTGTTAGGAGACCCCTGGTAAAAGTATCTTTAACTTTTATGATTTTAGCACACTTAATTTTTCATTTAATGGACATATATAGGGGGATATTCCATAATTAAAGTGGGATTCTTCTCTTGCCCCTATTTTACACTATGGACTTGGCACTAGTAGTTATTCCAAAAAGGTATTTAATCTTTATTTATAGCTGCCTTACATATAAATACTGTGAAACACTATTATTTCATATAACACCAAAGTTACTGATCATGGCCTCCAATAGCACTCACTGATGCAGGGAAATTGATTTGATGCATATTTTCAATGACCAAAAGTTAGCACTGATTGTCCAAATGACAATTACTAGAGAATATTATGACAAGTCCCACAAAAATTTCAGTAATACAATGTAATACATGTTATATTGGGTATTCAACTGTTTTTGATTCCCACACAGCATCTGGCTAAGAAGAGCGAGCAAGAGCAGGAGCAGAAAGATTCAGAAGATACAGACAGTGGAGTGGAAACCAGAAATGCAATCAAGCAAACACTCATGAGTATCACATTACAAAGACTAATTTTGAAAAACAAAAAATTCACTGGTCTTTGTACCCCTAACACTAGCAGTAGATTTTGCTCATTAAATGGGAAATGAAATATTTATAGTAATGCAACATACCATAATCATCAGTTAGGTCGCGGATTTCCCCTTTCTCCCACCCACTATCAGCCCTAATCCCTCTGAGACTCAGTAGATTAGGAAGATCAGTGTTTATAGATAATATGCCTAAACAATGAGTCTTCTCTATCTTATTCGTGGATACTCCCAATGATACTATCAGGTGTTGGCTTCTCCCTCATCAAAGATGTAGTTGAGCTTTATGACAGTGCTGATGAAATCACCAAGTTCTACAAAATCAGCAGTGACAATATTGATGCCACTCTCTCCTGGTTTCTGTGTGCGGACCCACTGCATCATAGCTGGAAGAGCTCTGAGGGAAAAAAAAGGAAAAGAGAAGTTACAGAAGCAAGGTATTATTTTTCAAGCTTACAGTTCCCAGGCTTCCTTTGAGTGTTCCCCACTTATGAAGATAAATGCCCCACATAATCATAGAGAATGGAGAAAAATAGCCAAACAATAGTATATGCTTAACCTTTGAAAAGATTCTGCAGAAGTAATGTTCACTATATCAATCTATATTTGACTCATTACCTTTGGAAATCTCAGGTGCCATAAAAGTTTATAAGGAAGCTTCTTCTCGAAGAAAACGCATGCTCTGCTTTGGCATGATGTGACTGTGAAATTTAGAGATGAATATATGTACTAGAAAACACTTATTTATGAACCTATAATTTTCAGAAAATGTGCTAAATATTGTGAATAGAAATGCTAGTGCAAGAAAGTGCCTGCTAAAAAGAGTTTATTTGTTTTCACATGTGTTTATATAAAACAAATTTTTATATAAAATTTGTTTATTTTTAAAAAGGTATTTAAGTCATACCTCATGGTGTTCGGGGGCTTAATCCTGGCTCTGCACTCAGACATCGCTACTGACAGATCTCATGGGGACCATTGGAGTATTGAGGATCAAACCCTGGCTAGCTGTGTACAAAGCAAGTACCCAATTTACAATTTCTCCATCCCCCAAAGCACTTATGATTTGATAAATGACAGGGGAAATTTTGATACAGTATGACCAGAGCTCATTGTTTTAAACACATTTACTAAAGATCAGTTGTATTCCATTACAGTGAAAGCTCATGTAACAAGCAGATAAAAATATGCACTTGTTACCTTTTAAGAAGAAAAGGGAATAGATTAGCAACATAAGTAAACTATGCCATTTAATATATGGTAATCAAACAAAATAATGAATGAAAGAGATTAAGAGTAGAGAGGAGTGGTTGATAGTAGCTTAAAATAGGATGACTTTCATTGGTCTCATTGTAAAGGGATAATTGCATAAAGACTTGAAGAAGACACTGAGTTACTTACTTGGATATAACATTTCAGCTATTGAAAGGGTCACAGAGTTCTAGTGCGTCTAAGAAAATGAGTGAGTAATATATGAAGTCAGAGGAATGAGAAAAGAGAGACAGAACTTGTGGGGGGCACTGTGGGCATTAAGAGGGCTAGAGATTTCCAATGAGGAGAGAGCTTGGAAGATCCTGAGAAGAATGGTATATATGACTTTTATGGCATATGATGATTCATTCCTGTGAGAAAATTGGGGGAATTTGCCATTTTAGCTCAGAAAGTCAATGAAATTCTTTCAGAAGATTAATCTATGAATATTGCGAGGTAAGGAAATTTTAGCTAGGTAAATATGGGCAAGGGGGTTTAAGGATAATACAATGTATTTTCAAGCAGAGGAAATGCCATTTATTCAATTCATTAAAGGATGTATGGCATTTGTATTGGAGTAGGGGTTACAGACAGACAGATATCAATAACATCTGTGATGTCAACAATAACATGCGATATCCAGTGGGAGCACACGAGTGAATTCTACTATGTCTTGAAGGAGCACAGAGCAAAGAATCTCCAAGAATGTAAACGCAAGCACTCAAAGACAAATACTGGGCTAATGTGTGTGCGACACTCTGGGCTTAAGTTCCAATTACTTCTTGACTTCTTGACTTGCTGGAATAGATAATGTAAGCCATGTGAACACAGCATTGTCTTGATAGACCCTCCTTGTAAAGAGTAACAGTACCAGTGCATCTCCTAGGAAGAACGATTGTTCAACATTTATATTCACCTTGAGAGTCAAGAAGGGTTGGGATAAATGAGAGAGAGTCAATTCTAAGTTAGTGTTAACCTTAACTAAGTAGTTCACAAAAATCCCTATGGCAGGTAGTGAAAGTTTCTTGAGAAATCAAGTTCCAATCTTTACACTATAATTATCACAGAGAAGCTCCTTTGATGTTCTTTACTAACCTGAGATTAAAATTCCTGAACCTAAATTTAGAACAATAATTGCCCCCAAGGAGAGCTGTTGGAGAATGCAAGCATGCTCTTCTCTATGAATGAAATTCATTTGAGAGCTGATAAAATATTCTTTTGGAATAGTTTTCAATCCTCATTTACACTTACATGTAAAATGCCATTCATTGGAGTCACAGATAAATTTCTATTTCTCTGTTTAAATACATCTTTTCTAAAGTCTATATAATAGCAGAGCCAAAATCAACAACACATCAGCTAAATATCAAATATGTAGTCAAATATATAGAATTATGTTAAACAAAAACTTCAATATACTGGATTAAAACTTGAAAAAATATTGACTTAGAATAAATATTTTAAGTAGCATTTCTTAACTTTCTACATTATTGGTCCCCCTATGTACCCCCTTACAAAAATTTTCTACTTATTCTTCTCCATGAGATTTTATTACCAGAGATATATTGTTTATGTAGTGTTTCAGTATATGAACTTTACACATTTAAAAAATACTAGGTTTCAAGGACAAATAGGGAACCAAATTACCTCCAAAAAACATTTTCTTCCTGGGGGCAAACATTGACACTGGGCACAGATAATTTACAGTTAATTGCCAAATTTCAATTTTATTTAGTCTTAGGCAGATAGAGTGAGTTGAAAAATATACTCTGACAGTAACAAAATATGGACTTAACATGAATGACAAACTGGTTAAATTTGATGTTTTTTTAATTTGATTTTTAAATGGATCATTTTTTTTTCATTTATTTATTCATTCAATTCCCAGTGGAAGACAGTAATCCTGCTTCAATTCCCTGAATTCATCACAGAATCAGAGCTAGCTCATTTCAGGAAAATATTGCCACATTCTGACCCTACAATTCGTTCTGTGCTTTTTCTTTGCCATAATCAGAATAGTCGTCTTCTCATTGGAGAACCCATGATCAACTGTTAAGTGTTCTCTATTCTATTCTTTGTCAGATCTACCCAACTTGCGGGAAGCACATTTGGCTCCCTTCATACTCTTTTCTATCACCCATCACCTACACCCTTCTTTAGCTTCATCTGTTACTGCTTCCTACTTGCTAATTTGTACTCCAGTAACATTAAAATTATTTTATTTATCATCAAACACACTCTATAGTTTCATATTTGTATTGTCTAAGGATTTTCCTTTATTTGAAATTTCCAATTTCACTCTTTCAAATTTCTCTCTCTTCCAATAGCTTTCTTGACGTGACTCCCTAGGACTCACCTCAGTAGTCTGCCTAAGTATTATCACAATCCCTTCCATCTAAATTTGGGTAATTTCCTTTTCATTTCCTTTTCATTTTATACTCCTTATGCATAGTTCTCCTCTTTAAATTGCCGCACGACATAAAGCTGAATCATTTTATGACTGTTTTCTATTAGTGTCTGCTCACTTTTCAAAAAACGAAACCATAAACATGTCCCTCTACCTCTTACCGTCCCTAGAGCTCCACAAAGCAAAATGATTTGCCATGTACTTACCGTGATTTACCAAATTAGCTCATATTCCAAACTAAAAATCATGGTTTCAAATGTCACAAAAGTTTAACAAGAAAAATGGATATAAACGAATAATGACAAAAAAAAAATTGTACAGTGACAAGCATAATTTCCCATTAGAGCAGAATAACGAAAGCAATTTATTGTCCTTGGGGGAAATTAAGGACACATCATAAAAACAAGTCAAATTTAAACTTGGCCATGACTAGATATTCTTTAGATAAAGAAGAAAGGCAACTGAAGGAAACAGAGCAGCATATGAAGAAGATGTGGTCCATATTACATGTTTCCAGGGTTACACCCAGAAATCAATCAAGGGCTTTTAGGTGCTGAAAATCAACCTCATGGCCTAGAGGATGACAGATGTGCATGAAAAACTTTGGGGCAGAAACAGTAGCACAGCGGGTAGGCATTTATCTTGCATGTGGCTAGTTGGGTTAGATTCCAGTATCCCATATGGTTCCCTGAGCACTGCCAGGAGCAATTCCTGAGTGCAGAGCCAGGAGTAACCCTGAAGCATTTCCAGATGTGACCCACAAAGCAAAAAAAGAAAAGGAAAGAAGAATAATTTTTTATTGAAACACTGTGATTTACTAAGTAAAAAAAGATTTTCAGAATACAGTTGTTAGAAGGATTCATACTTCAACACCACTCCCACCACCAGTGTGTTCCCACCACCAAAGACCCTCATTTCCCACACACCCCAACCCCCATGCCTGCTCCCTCAGCTGACACTGATTATACTGACCATTCAAACTTTAAGCTATCTCTAATCACTGTGTACATTTTCATACATCAAACATATACTATATTATGTATGTATATGCATATATATACAGATATATACATATAGGTATAGGTTAAAAAAAGCACATGGTGCTCTTAGTTCTATTTTAAGCTCCTCCCTACCTGGGGAGTTTCTTCTACTTTACTTTTTATTTTCCAATAAAGCTTATCCCCCGCACATACACACACACACACACACACACACACAATTACATGGTATGAAAGAGCTTATATGATTAGGAAGGTTAAGGTAAGTGTAGAGTAAAGCCTGTGGGAACAGGACAAAAACTGAGTGGGCAGGAACAGGAAGCAGTTAGGACAAGGTTGGCATAAATCTCCTTTAAAATTAGAATCTGTGCTTCATTTTATATGCATTTAAAAGGTTAGGCAAGTTCTTTGATTTTCTTAAACAAAGAAAAAGTCAAATATTAATTCATACAAACCTACCCTAATTTTCATGACACTGAAATTAATATTCACATATAAATAAAGAAATCATTATCTTCCTTTGAAGTTCTCAAGTTTCTGTGAGATCCTAAAACAGCTTGCTACACTCATATTATCTTCACATTTAAAGCCAAAGAAGTGTGAGCAAAAAAGTTGAATACTGTTCATTGATTTAATAAAGAAAAAGTTCGAAGTGAAGCTATGAACTCTCCACAGATTTAAGTTCTTTTGAATTTTTATGACATTCTTTTAACATCTATTTACAGAATGTTCATCTTTGACATAGAAAGATATGATAGTACAAACGCTGCAATTTTGTCTTAAAAACTCTCTCTTCCTATTTTTTTCATTAGATACTGGCTTTATAATTTCCTGAAAGACTAGGAAAACAATTTTAATAAAAATTAAAACTTAGATAAAACAGAACACTGGTGTCAAATCAGGAGCCAGATTAGTTTCTACTCAAATCTCACCATCAGTATCAATTACGAGCAAATTCTAAGCCTGGATCTTACCATCTCTAAAATGGGCATAATGATGAGAACTAAATGTCTGTGAAATGCTCCGGTGAGTACCTAACTCTCTGGAAAACTTGAATAGCCACAAACAGCTTGTGTACTGCATTGCTCCAAAGACTTCACTCTCCAAGAAACAATGCACAGAGCATCTGTGACTACACTTGATCATAACAACTGTAATATAAAAGTGAGTCTGCAAGATTTCTTTCTAGGGGACTGAAATCCAGCTCAAAATATTAGCGAGCTTGCATAAGTGAGGCCCTGACTTCGATTCCCCAGCATCACATACACCAAGATATAACTTTAGATGTCCCCACGTACTGCTAACAGGTGCTCAGTCCTGCTGAGTCTGGAGCACTGAACTTTCTAGTACAGTAGACAGACTCCACCCAGCAGACCAGCCTATCACAGCCCGGCTCGCGGGGTTCATCAATAAATGCTGTATTTAGAGATGACTACAAGAGTATGCTACCCACACGGTAGAGCCTGGCAAGCTACCTGTGTCGTATTTGATATGCCAAATACCAGTAACAATTATAGAGCTCATTCCCATGACTGAATGGAATTTGAGGCTCTTTATGTTCCTGGAGCAAGCAGGTGCTCTTGGCTCTACTTGCATGAGATAGGACATATGGAGATGTTACTGGTGCCCGCTCAAGCAAATTGATGATGAACGGAAGACAGTGATACAGTGATACAGACAGTGATACAGGGGCGTGATGGTCTTCTAAGCATTAAAGTATCTTCTATGCAACTCTCAAAATTTTTCTTTTTGAGAAAATTGTTCCAACTGTTGCATGATAGTCCAATCAAACACAGAGAGGGAGAGAGTGGCCTTGCATGGGGCAAAATCAGGAACAAGGGGTTGAATCCTTTAGAAGGACTTTGTTTCCCAGGTACAGAGTCCTTCATCAGTACCATCCTCCGATGGCATACATTGGAGTGTCCTCTTTACTCATAAATTTAATTTATTTACTTATTTATTTATTTTTGCTTTTTGGGTCATACCTGGTAATGCTCAGGGTTTACTCCTAGATCTTCACTCAGGAAATACTCCTGGCAGTGCTTGGTGGACCATATGGGATGCCGGGGTCAAACCCAGGTTGGCTGCATGCAAGGCAAACACCCTACCCACTGTGCTATTGCTCCAGCCAAATTAATCATAAAGTTTAAACTGTGTTTAAAGAAGCAGGTGCACAACCTAAAATTGGAACGTGAAGCCTCAAAGCTGTTTTCTGACTTGCAGACACTGTTGACAAAAGCCCCTTAAAGAGACTGTAGGCTTTTATAGTAAAGACAGGCAAGTACACAGGAATTGGAAAACCTTCCTTCCCAAGAAAGCAAATGAAGGGGAGACAGAACTTGTGGGTGCTCTGGCTTTGAGAACTGGGTTTATAAAGATGTGGGGGTCAGAAATACTAAGTCCAATAGCCCTGACCACATTGTCCTAACCTTGATCTTTCCATTCCTTTCAGTCACCGACTGGAAATGCCTCAATCATCGACCTGTGTTTTCTTTTTTTTTTTTTTTAATTTTTTTATTTTTACAATTACAAAGATATACAATTAAAAAGTTCATATTTGGGTTTTGGTCATGCAGTGTTCCAGCACCCATCCCACCACCAGTGCCCATCTCCCACCACCAACGACCCCAGTTCCCTCCCCCTCCCCCAGCCCTCCTCCATGGCAGGTTCTTGGTTTCCTTTCCATTTCTCTCTCTTTCTCTTTTCCCTTCCCCTCCAGACTATGGATTACAGAACATACATTAAAGGGTTGTCATGTGTATCTTTTTTGCCTCTATTTAATGCTCAGTTCTAGGTTGGCATTAGTACCCTCGACAATTGTTAGCACACTGTTCCATTTCCTGTCTTACCTAGCCTCTGACTCCCACTCGTTTGTGATAATTTCCACCTTTGACAAGACCTCCTGATATATGTTTCTCTTGACCTTGGATATTGGTATCATAATATGTACATATATATTTATGCCATGCAGATAAATGCAGTCATTCTGTATCTGTCTCTCTCCTTCTGGCTAATTTCGCTCAACATAATCTTCTCCATGTCCATCCATTTATAGGCAAATTTTATAACTTCATTTTTCCTAACAGCTGCATAGTATTCCATTGTGTAGATGTACCAAAGCTTTTATCCAGTCATCGATTTTCGGGCACTCTGGTTGCTTCCAGATTCTGGTTATTGTGAATAATGCTGCTATGAACATAAGGGATGGTGTTTCCGCTGCGTATTTTTGGTTTCCCAGAGTAGATTCCCAGGGAGTGGTATGGCTGGGTCAAATGGGAGTTCAATTTCTAGTCTTTGGAGGAATGTCCATATTGTTTTCCAGAAAGGCTGTACCAGCCGCATTCCCACCAACAATGGATGAGTGTCCCCTTTTCCCCACATCCACGCCAGCACTTGTTGTTCTTGCTCTTTTGAATATGTGCCAGTCTCTGTGGTGTAAAGTGGTATCTCATTGTTGTTTTGATTTGCATCTCTCTGATGATTAGTGATGATGAGCATTTTTTCATATGTTTTTTGGCCATTCGAATTTCTTCCTTGCTGAAGTTTCTGTTCATTTCTTCTCCCCATTTTTTGATGGGGTTGTTTGTTTTCTTCTTGTAAAAGTTCTACCAGTGCCTGATATATCCTGGATATTAACCCCTTATCAGATGGGTATTGGGTGAATATTCTTTCCCATTCTGTGGACTGCTTTTGTATCTTAGTCACTGTTTCTTTTGAGGTGCAGAAGCTTTTTAGTTTCATGTAGTCCCATATGTTTATCTTTTCTTCTAGTTGCTTTGTTAGTGATGTTTCACCTTTGAAGATGCCTTTAGCTTCAATGTCGTGGAGGGTTTTTCCTATATTTTCTTCAATGCACTTTATGGATTCAGGTCTGATATTGAGATCTTTAATCCATTTTGATCTGATTTCTGTGCATGGTGTTAGACACAGGTCCAAATTGATTTTTTTACATGTCGCTGCCCAGTTTTCCCAACACCACTTGTTGAAGAGGCTTTCCCTTAGTCCATTTTAGACTCGTTGCACCTTTATCAAACATTAAATGATCATGTGTTTGAGGTTGGGTGTCAAAATACTCAATTCTATTCCATATCGACCCTGTGTTTTCAGGCCAGTTGGAAATCTGCCTTTGGCCTAGAAGGCGCTGAACCCAGCCTGCTCCTCCCCTGTCATTTCTCCACACAGTAGTCTAGACACAAAGCCAGTCTTGCTTTCCTCGACCCCTTGGCTGAATTTTCCATAAGAAACTTTATAAAAGCTGACTTTGTTGTTTGCTTCTCTAATTTTATGTGTTATAATTAATAACAAAGAGTGTTTATCTTCCCTTCCCTTTCACTTGGCCAACACACTGATCTTTCAGGTTATAATTTAGACATCACTTTATCAACAGTATCTGTCAGAATCATAATGCTCACACATTTGGTCAATATCTGCCTCTCCAAATAGACTAGTCTCTTTGAAAGAAACGACTTTCTGTTCTCTCACGGATGTGCTCAGAACAGTCTGTCACTTTGTTGAACAGGAGTCCAAATCCTTCCCAAACCTTTCTATCACCTGCACGCTGAACCTTCAGAATAAACTTGCTGTAGCTATTTAAATGCGAAATGGAATATAATGAAACACACAACAAAACAGAATTGACCTCAGACTCTCTCCCTTGGCAATAAAAGAGTGAAACTCCTCCTTTACTTTCCTAAATTCTTCCCTAACTTCTCTGCTCACATCAAATTCAAACTCCACTTGTAACTTGATTAAGATAAAATTCTGCAGTTGGCCAAGAGGGACAGCAGATGGTCAATAGATAGGAATAAAGTAACTCTTTGGTGCTAACTATGACCCTGTATGTTGATGGTGATCAGTACAGGCACAGCCTTTGCTGTCCTAGTACATGCAAGGCATAGATGAGAGAAAACGGAAACGCGAATACATAATACATCACGATCACGATCACGATCTTCCCGTTGATCATCTATTTGAGGCGGGCACCAGTAATATCTTCATATGTCCTGTCTCATGCCAGTAGAGCAAGGGCACGGCTTGCTACAGGAACACAAAGAGCCCAAACCATTATATTAGGTCATGGGAATGACCTAATATATGTTACTGGAATTTGACATATCATATACAACCGAGAAGCTTGCCAGGCTTGCCGGCGGGAGGCAAACTCTTTTAAACACCTCCAAATAAAGCATTTATTGATGAACCTGCCGCTGTGGCCAGGCTGTGATGGGCTGGTCTGCTGGGTGGAGTTCTGCGAGGGAAGTCAAAAGTGGAAAATGGCGGGCGCCCATGGAGTGAGGAGGGGTGGCCTGGCTTGTTGTGAGGCTCTCGTGGTGGGCCGGGGCTAGAACCCGCCTGCCTCCCGACTGCCTCTGACGGCTGTCCGGGGGCAGGAACAGCTCTGCCCCATGTCTGAGAGTCTCTGGACCACATACCTGGGCGGATTGGAAAAAGCTGCGGGTGGGTGTTGGTGTCGGGCTGTGATGGGCTGGTCTGCTGGGTGGAGTTCTGGAGGGAAGTCCAAAAGTGGAAAATGGCGGCGCCCTTGGAGTGAGGAGGGTGGCCTGGCTTGTTGTGGGCTCTGCGGTGGTGGGCCAGGGCTGGAACCCGCCATGCCTCCCGACTGCCTCATGAACGGCTGTGCACAGGAGAGCAAGGAACAGCTCTGCCCCATCGACATACATACACACATACATACATATGAAACTAGGTCACCCTGATCAGTGTTCAGAGAGAAGTTTTGGTTCTTGTCCTAACTTCAGGAATGTGCTTTTCCTTAAAATCATACGTAAAGTATGCTGACCTTCTGATTCCCAGTGTTCTCTAACCTAAAGTTAATTGAACACTCAGAGACAGTCCCTCCCACACAGAAGGTGTCGTGTCTCTAAGGAAAGTATTCATATGCACAGTTCACACTTGTTCAGAACAACGTGGCAAGAGGAATTCAATTGTTCTGGGAACTGCAGATAGCGGTCCATGCTGTCACAGAGCAACGGTGGGCACAGGGACTGACTAATCTCCATGTGCCTTTTCTAGGACTACGTGCTTGGCATTCTCAAAGGAACAAACTGCAGGTTCTCAGAAGCTATCTCACCTCCTTCAGTGCTTGGAAGGTTGTTAGTTTTGTTTCATTTGGGGTTTGTTTTACAAACAGCAGAGTCAAATCAAAGCCAAACAAGGTATCTCTCCCCTTGAAGATGGCAGCAATGGTCCTTCTTGTTGTGGAAATAAAAAAAACATTAAAAATCCATTTTCAATTTAAATGAGATCATATATGCCAGAAGAAAATAATGGTGTTTAGGATCATAAAGTATACAGAGTCCAGACTCATCATTTCCTCCCATGGGGGTGCAGATAATAAACCCTTCTCAGCAACAGAAAATGAGATTCCTCCCTGGGATTGGGGCTGTGGGCCGGGAAGGGACTTTTCTATCTGCTAATTTTCTAAGAGAGCCAAGGTAGAAAGAAAGCTTTGTAAATTCAAACAAAAGTATCCTTCAGGATATTAATAATATTTAGAGTGCGGAGACAGACAATAGGTTTGCTTTAAGGGTAGAGTCTCAGTAATCAACACTTCTGTGTGGGATCACAGTTGATTCTCCAATACCAAACAGTCTTTCATGCAGCTCAAATGTTCTGGGATTTGGGGGTCCTCAAAACCCAGAAGCAATTTACTTTATTCAAAGCATACAGTTTTTATCTGCTCCTATCTGCCCTTTCTATCTCCTCTTCAGAAAGATTTCCATTTGCAAAGATAGAACAGCCGCAGAACTTGTGCTAACAGCAAGTCTTTGCATATTTGTTTCTGCTGGGAAAGAATATTTCAAGGACATCTTGATCTCCACTTAACACTTGACTTTCAATTGTTCCCAGCCTGGGGCTTCTGACCTATGGGCTATCTGAAGGAGTAAGACTAAAAGCCACTAGTCACCCTGAACTGTGATGACATGAGTTAACTGAAATGACATATTGCTATGACTGAATTGTTTTATCAGTTCAGTCTTACAATTTATTGCCTAAGGTCCATTGAAAAGTTTAGTGGAATTCTGTATGCCTTGCATTTTAGCAATGGAAAAATGAATTTATTGTTTATGAAATAGTAATCCATTAAGAACAAATGGTTCCTTTGATAGGCACAGGAATTTGACTGTAATATTGTGGGCCCTTTTTCACGAAAACCTGGTCCCCTCATAATCATTAATTTCTCATACTGTCAACTTTCCACATGGTAGACATTGGAACAGGCAGGGCTGAAACAGGTGTTGTTGTCATCTTAATTATGGGAACAAGTATGGAATTACCTGAGCTACTACAACTGCAAATTGTTTAATTGCTCTAAATAATTTCGTATTGAAACATTAGAGAAGAAAGATGGCCATGAAACCTCTTTTAATATCATGCACTAAGTGTTTGGCACAAATCCCAATCCCAGTGGAAATATTCCATGGACTCTTAAAAATTCACCAAGCTATATGAAAACTATTCTCTTAGGATTCATAAGTTAAATACTTACTGAGTTTTAATAGACTGCTTATAATCAATAAAGGTGCTTTAGAAAGAGCAAAATGTGAATTAGAAAGGTACTTGAGTGAATAATAATGTTTGAACTTGGGAAGGTCATTTAACATCCCTCAACTCCATCATTGTAAAGTAGGGATAATAATGTACAACTTGACAATTTTTTATAAGAATAAGATAAAACAGTAGAGATAGGAGATATAGAGGCTAAAAAGTCCGATTTTCTAGCAGAATGTTTGAATTAAAAACCAGGTATTCTCACTTATACTGTGTTACTTTAAACACTAGCTCTTCTAACTTCAGTTTTCTCATTCTTGAAAAGGAATAACTGAATAATCTATTCTCTGTCATTTAAATGATTTTGGTTTTATTGTTGAATTTTATGGATTCATTGAAAATTTTGGCAATCAATGTCCTGTTTTAGTGCAAATATCTTCTTTCATTTATTAGGCTGTCTTTTCATTTTGCTGCATTTCTTTCAGTGAGCACCTTTCTCATTTGATGCAATTCTACTTGTTATTTTCAATTTTGTTTTCCTTGCTGTTGGAGGCAGTTCTCCAAAGAAGGCATACAAATGACTAAAATAGGTACAGGAAAAGATGTTCATTATCTTTCATTAATTAGAGAAATGCAAATCAAAACAATGATAAGAGATTATTTAGTTCCTAGACAAGAAATAATAAGAATCGCAGAGTAGGTGGAAAAAGAGACCCTTTAACAGTGTCACAGCAATATAAAATGGTGCAGCAATGATGGAAAACAGTGTGACGATTCCTTTAAAATTAAGAATAGAAATTCCATAATGACCCAGTTGTTCCATTGTGGATATTTACCGAGGAACATAAAAACACTAATTTGAAGATAGACAAGCATGCCTTTTTATTGTAGCATTATTAACAGTAGCTAAGAACTGGGAATAATCTACATAACCACTGACAAGTGGATAAAGATGATGTAGTGCATTTCATACACAATTGACTACTATTCAGCTAGTTTAAAAAGATGATGTCCCGGAATTTATAGTAGCATGGACAGACCTTGAGGGTATTGCGCCAAATGAAATAAGTCAGATGGAGAAAGACAAACACCTTATTATTTGACGCATATGTGGTATATAAGGAAAATAAATGAGCAGATGAACCAAATAAAACAAACAAACCTGACTATAAAACTAATGAATGGTTTCCAACAGAAAAGAAAAAGAGGATGAGCAAATTGAAACAAAGGGAAGGAAATAATGACATGGGAAAAGAGAAAACAATTTGGAGGAGAACTTCATATAGATGCTGATTTTTGAGGCTGCAACGCATAATTATAATAAACATTACTACAAATGAATTAATAAATCAGTATGATTCTTAAGTTGTTTACATAGAAAATTTAACATAATAGGTTAGTAAATAAATGTTCAATACAATGAATCCAGTAAGTGTTGGTCGATACTCCATTTATTAGTAGTAGTGCCTAAAATTTCAGCTCACAGTAGACATAAGGTACCATATAAGGTTCCATCTATCAACATGTTGCCTGGGTTTAGGTACCATCTGTCAACATGAAGGCAAGTGACTGAACAGGTTACACTTCACACAGAACTACAGTGTGATGGGCTTCTCTGATGGGCTGTTCAGAACTTCTCTTTTCTGAGGACATTTCACACAACTGCTGGCTGCCAGCTCTCAGTTGAGTTTCTGAAAGTCACCTCACTTAGTGACACACATCCTGGGAAACAGCTTGTTTCCAGTGCCTGACATTATGGAGAAACATAAAGGCACTTGCCTCAGGGGGACATAATGCTGAAGGGGCATTGCAGTTCCAGGACCTCCTGTAGGGGTGACTCAGACCTTAGTTATGATTGTATCTAGCCCAGCTGTTCTTTCTACCCAACCCCACTTCCTTCACTCTCTCCTAGAAATGATTTCCAAGAGTTCTAGAGTAAATCTTGCACTGGCAAATCTCAGTATTTAAGGTATTGAAACCCAATCTAATAGTCTTTGATTCAGATAAACTCACCTACTGTGATCAGAGGACTACCTCAATCCTAATAGACATCAAAAGTGGCCTTTAGCAATCTTAATGAAACAGAAAAATTAAAACCCAATTTTTCATTCAAAAATTCAAGTAAGTAGATGATAAGCTGGTTTGAAGGTGTTTGGGTGGAAAGGGGTAGGCAAGAATTGCCTGAAAAATCAGCACTTACTCTCAGAGCATCAGTGCGTAAGTGGACATGAGTAGACTCGTGTGAGCACCTCTGTTTCCCGGAAAAGCAGAAGAACTGTTAAACTTAGACATTGTAGAAGCAGGGACCGTACAGTCTTACCTCAGCATATGTTAGAATTACCTGCTGATATTATTAAACTCTGAACAATCTAGCAGAGGCTCAGAAAATCTAAACCTACTGCTAAAGAAGATGTGTGTTATTGTCATTTTTTTCTGAGAGACATTTCTAGTTTGATTTTCCCAGGATATGCCAGGAAATATTTTTATATCATCACAGCATTCTGTCCATAATACTTAGTCCAACTCTAATTCCTCTACATGTGTTTTCAAAGATGAGTGTGTTTATAGCATCCAAATCAGACATTCAATTCCAAAAGAGGGCCAAATTCAGAAATTTCACATTCCTTAGAGAAAATCTAACAGGCAGAATGAGCATAAACAGAATTTAATTTGAACATAATATCCCAGGTGCTAACGTGCTCATGTCTGTGGGCCTTTATAATCATGCATAATCACCAGGGGTGATTTCTTTGGCCTTTTCCCCTTTAATCAGTGACAAAACAGGTGCAAAGGGTAGAGAATATGTCATCTGTTCTGAAAAAAAATGATATTCATTATGCTGTTAATTATATCATTTCCTCCTGACAGAGGTCTTTCAAAGTCAATGTCTTTTAATATTACCAAAAGAGTGCAAAAATTTTAAGTCAACTCATCTGAGAAGAGTGTTTTCCATTGTGTTATTAGTTGGATCTATCTTGGGAATTCATGTTATCTAACATTTTCAAAAAATTTCCATTTTAGCATTCTTTGACTACATGAAAAATTCCAAAGAATTGCCAGGTCATAGAGTGTGCTATATGTATTTTATTTTCCTATAGTGTCTATCTCTTTCTTGCATATCATCTCCTCACCACATGCCCTAAAGAGTAGGAGAATATGAAATTTTAAAATGCCCTTGAAGTATTTTTTAAGAATAACGATATTTCTGATTAAAACGTTTTCCTAAAATGAATTTTATGGAATGATTCTTCTTTAAATATTGATGCTTCCAAACCAAACAAGTATTTCTCTTATCAAATAAATTTAGGGGGAATTTGAAGTCTGATGTCTATGATACACATAGCAGCATACAAAACATATTATCATAATAAAGCTATGCAGATATTACGGAAAACAAGTTAAAATCTTATTTCTGTGTTTTTAAACTGATGTTTTCCCATCTTATTTGGTGTCTGTAGAAAGTTTCAGTATACTAACATCCATGCACATCTTATGGGTCTAATGTTTTACAGAATATTTCTTGGAGTAATTAAAGCATAACTTTCTTAAAAATGAATCATCAAGAGATAGCCCATTACAAGGCTGTTCATGATTAGGTTCCAGTCATACAGTGTTCCAGCACCCATCCCTCCATCAGTGCACACTTCCCCAACACCTATGTGCCCGTTTTCCCCCAACCCCCTACCTACCTCTATGGAAGGTACTTTCCTCTGTCTGTCTGTCTGTCTGTCTGTCTGTCTGTCTGTCTGTCTGTCTGTCAAATGTCCGTTGTGGTTTTCAATACCAACATGTATATCCCTTTGTTTTCAATACTCAGTTCTAGTCTAGTGTTACTATTTCCAACTATTATTGTCAAACTTGACCCTTCTCTGTCTTACCTACTCTCCAGCCACCACACACATTTGGTAGATTTCAACCACTGACAAGTCTTCCAGACCCTTGTTTTGCCTGACCTTGGATATTAGCCTATTATTCTTATGTCCGCCAAATGAGTGCAGTCATTATAATACATCTGTTCTTTTTTCTTCTGACTCATTTCCCTCAACATGATATGCTCCATATCATTCCATTTATAGGCAAATTTCATGACTTCCTTTTTCTCAACATCTGAATATTATTCTGTTGTGTAGGTATGCTGCAGTTTCTTTATCCAGTTGTCTGTTCTTGGGCACTCTGTTTTCATATTCTGTCTATTGTGAACAGTGCTCCAATGAACACAGAGTGCAGATGGAGTTTCTGCTGTGTGTTCTTGAGATTCCAGGAGTGGTATTGCCAGGTGAAATGGGAGCTCAATTTCTGGTATTTGGAGGAATGTTCATATTTGTCGGGGAGCACTGCTGGGGTCCCCGACAGTGTCGGGAAGTGAGTTCCCTTCTACCTCTGAAGCCGGCAGGGAATGGATGAAGACTCAGGAATCCGATGCAGTTTTAAAAGGGCTTTACTATCACAGTTTCCAAAAATACAATCCAAGATCAGGGAAAACCTCCGGACTCTGTGTTCCCAGCTAGGCCCCAGCCAGGTGTAGGCCAAGATGGCTGCCACCACGTGTTGAGGCCCAACAGAGAGAATGGAGAGGACGGAGAAGCACCAAGGGAAGCCAAAATGGCAAAAGAGAGAAAAGAGAGAGAGAGAGAGAGAGAGAGAGAGAGAGAGAGAGAGAGAGAGAGAGAGAGAGAGAGAGAGAGAGAGAGAGAGAGCTTCTTTCTTCTTGCAGCTTATCTTATAGCTAGAAATCCCCCCTAACTCCCCAGCCCAGAATGGGCTGGGCTGGGCTATCTAGAGATGAAAACAGGATTATAGCTCTATAGAAATGTAGCAACTTCAGGAGACTATCGGGCTGTTTACAAGGACCCAGAGCTAATTCAAAGCCTCCTAGCAGAGCTGGGAGAAGCTATAAGCTAAATGTAACTTCTCCTGGCAGGAAGGGTCAAATGCCCTCAGGTAATTTCTCCCAGCACCTCACCTAATGTCTTGAACCAAGATCTGCCTGGAATTGCCTTTATAGGGTAGAGAAGGGGGTTTCTGACATGGCATGTCTCTGTACCAAGACTAATACTAAAGCCAGTTAAATATTTCTCCAAGCCTTCACAAGAGTCTTGTCTACTTCAAGGTAGTTTTGTATATTAGTTGCCTTTGAGTTATCAGTAAGCCATGCTTGCTTGCTTGGAGGCAAACAGCATTTCTCTCTGGTCTAATTACTTAGAGATCCAACGTGGCCAGGCAAATATGCTGGTAAGATCTAGCTAGTCCCACGATGATTGTGGGAGCATGAGAGAATATTTATACCAGCCAGTACAGAATACATGGTCAGATAAGACTGCCACATTCAGACTACCCCCTATCTATGAAGTGACCTGCAGGAGGCAATCCAGGGCAGATGCAGAGGCCTAGGCTTTTAGGTGTCCTGCAACACATATTGTTTTTCAAAAAGGCTGGACCAGTCTGCATTCCCACTTAGAATGAATGAGTCCCTTTTCCAACATCCTTGTCAGCACTGGTTGTTCCTGTTCTTTTTAATTGTGTGGCGCCTATGTGGTGTAAGATAATATCTCATTGTTGCTTTGTTTTGTATCTCCCTGATGAGTAGTGAGGAAAAAACACTTTTAATATGCCTTTTTAGTTATTTCCAATTTCTTCTTTAAGGAAGTTTCTGTTCATTTTTTCTCCGCATTTTTTGATGAGGTTGAATTTTTTGTAGCTTTAAATCTATCTGTGCCTGTATATACCTAGGATATTATCTCCCTTGTCAGATAGGTATTGATTCTTTTCCCATCACACAGCATTTTTTAAGGCTCAATTCTGCCATGTTTCCAGAACTTGAAATTCTCAGACACATTACTCACACCTTCCATCCTTGAGTGATCATAATAACAGAAAGCTCTCTCTGACTCCTGCTAGTTCTTTTTGGGTTCATCCATAACAAGTTTACTTTTGTTCAAGATTATATACTTTCAAAATATTTGGGACCAACCCCACCATCTATATTTTTCTTCACCATTTTAAATATTCTATTTCCCTTTTAAATGACCTCACTTGGAATACTTTCAAAAATATTTGGGACCAACCCCACCATCTATATTTTCCCTTCACCATTTTAAATATTCTATTTCCCTTTTTTAAATGACCTCACTTGGAACCTTTTATTATTTTGAATTTCTCTTCAGAACATTCTATTTGGAATGGTTAAGAGAAGTAGTCTTGGAAAATAAGGAAATTTTGCAACTTGTACATTAGATATAACAGAACATAACGTACATTAGATATACACACGCACACACACATACACACTGTTAGCTTGGGTACTACAGTTCTTTTATTACACCCAAAGGTTATTAGTTCTATTTCTCTAATCATTAACTTTTACTTCAATTCTTTAACAGCTTCTTTTAAAATAAATGGGAAGGTATTACGCAGGTTTAGTCGAGGGGTATCAGCTTTTCCAGAGGAGTTAGTTGCAACCTTATGTATTTTTTTCCTTGAATTCGAGGAATACCTCTGATTTCGAAGAAGATATAAATGCTTATTAGTAAAGACTGAAAGTATTGTGAGGAAAAACCCTCAAGAATCACCTTGAGGTTGAACGTCACTTGAAGCTGAAGTAGACCAGATGAGAAATATGGGAGCTTTAGTGGTATAAGACTCAGATCTAACTGGAGTTAGCAAGGACATTATCAGGGAATATGACCCATTCAGATCTTTTTTTTATAGCTTATTAAGTGAACAGTGGTCAAGAACTTACCCAGCTGAGTTTACAATTGGGGATTAGAGAAGCATTTTTTGGAAAAGTGGCATGGTGATAAGAGCAAGCTTGCCCTTCCTCAGGGCTGATGCATATTTTTACTTTTAATTAAGTCATAAATTGATTAGCTATTGACTCTGAGTCACTGAAATAGAATGTGCTACATGAAAAAAGAAGATTTATTACCAATTGCATTTGGTTATATTTTAGGAAAGCATTTGAAAATGCAGTCCTAACACTGATTTCACTGTTTTCTATAATAAAAAAATCTTCCTTCTCAGTAATCTTACAATATGTAAAAATGTTCTTTCAAACATATAAAATAAACTTCCCTTTTATGACAGACTATTGAGAGATCGCGACAGAATTAAACAAACTATGATAAAAAGGAAAGGCACTGGCCAGAGAAAGCACAGAGGTGCTTTGGTTGGCATGTGAAAAGTATTTGAGGAATTGTAACAAAGGAGCTTGTGTGTGTGTGTGTGTGTGTGTGTATGCAGGCAGAAGGTATAAGTGGCGTACGCATGCACATATTCAAGAATGCCTGAAATCTTAATTAACTTCCAAGGTTCAATAGAGTTCCGTCTACAAGTGCTTTAACTCTGTATTTTTATATAGATGCTGCTCTCCTGAGACCTCTCATCAGCAGTATTTCTGTGAGATAACGAAGAACCAGTTTTATTATGGAAAAGTAATGATCTCCATGCACCACAATCCACATAGAAGTGCACTGCTTATCACTAATTTAAAAGAAAATATTAGACAATTTTATTCAATAACATAATGAAATAGCAAAGCAAGCTTATCAAATATCAAAAGTTACCTTAGGTGTACAATACATGCCTGAAAAAAAATATATATATGCAACTCAAGCTATATAAGTATATATAGATAAACACATACAAACTTATATAACATAAATTAATCAAAATTTATAAAAAAAACTTGAACATTAGGAGCACTCAGTTTCTCTGATGTGGGTCTGAAGAACAATAATAAAAGCCCCATGTTTTATTTACTACTCGACTGGAACTTTCACTTGCAAGTGATCTGAGTTCAACTTGAAAATGAATCCATGAAAGAGGTGTGCAGTGATCTAGAAGACAGTACTAGTGACAGGAAAGTTTCTAATGACCACATGAACCAATTGTTCCTTAGAGGAACAGCCCTGTCCCTGGGGAGAGATAAAGGAAGAGTTTTTTTCCTAAGATGTTAACGTCTCCCTAATAGAAAATAGTTTCAGAGGACCAGGGTGATTTTCAAATGAAAGAAATAGTATGTTTCAGTTGAAGTTGAAATCAACAGAAAGAACCAAAAGAACGTTCCTGGAATTTTATTAGGTACTGACTTCCTTCTGAAGCTACTAAGTGGATCACTTGATCACTTGATCACTTGAATCCCGTTATTCATCGATTTGTTCGAGCGGGCGCCAGTAACATTTCCATTGCACCCTATCACGTGCCAATGTAGCCCAATGGCATCTGGTTGATTCAGGAATATGAAGAGCCTCAAACAGTTCCTTTAGGGTCATGACAAGGAAGTCTGACCATCTTGGAAGTGGGCGGCCAAGTGATCTTTTGACATCCCGTGGGATCCAGTCGGTAATGGCTCTAGTCCAGCAGTTACCTCCAAATCTCATTACATGTCCAGCCCATCTGATTTTTGATGCCGTGGCAAAGGAGACAGCATCCCTGATTCTAGAATAGCGACAGAGGTCAGAACTCCGGATTCCTCCCTCTCACTTGAGTGATGCGTGATATTCCAAGCATAGCTCTTTCGATTCCTCTCTGGGAGACCGAATAGCATTCTCATCCTGCTTTCGTAGGGCCCAGGTCTCTGAGGCGTATGTTAATGCAGGGAGAAAGGTGGAGTCAAAGAGATGTGCCTGGAGCCTGAGGTTCTTTGTCCTTTTAGCTATTTCTTTGAAGCCTTTGAAGGCATTCCATGCTGTTCTCTTCCTTCTTTGCAGCTCAGGTTTTAGGTCGTTCATCATGTTGATTTCTCGACCTAGGTACACAAAACTGCTACATTCAGAGATGTTTGTTCCATTGAGAGTGAATGGGGCCTCTGGAACTAGTTCATTTTTCATAAACATAGTTTTCTTTAGATTCAGCTGTAGACCTATCTTTCCACATTCTTGGTCAAAGTCAGCCAGCATTTGTGCCGCTTGGCTAATGTTTGGTGTTATTAGAACGATGTCATCAGCGAAGCGGAAGTGGTGTAGTTGCTGACCATCTATCTTCACTCCCATCCCTTCCCGTTCTAATTGTCGCATGATGTTCTCGAGGGTGGCACTGAAGAGTTTTGGTGAAATGGTATCACCCTGTCGAACCCCTCTTTTGACATCAATGATCACTTCTTTGTAGAATGATTACAAAGAATGATCATTTCTTTGTAGAGATCCTGGTGGTGAATCCGTAATACAGCTCACGAAGGATCTTGATGTATTGGGTTTGAACACCCTGTTTGGCTAGGGCTTCGATGACCGCTTCAGTCTCCACAGAATCAAAGGCTTTCTTTAAATCAATGAACGTGAGACAGAGCAGCATCTTGTACTCCCTACAAACCTCAATGAGCTTGGTTACTGTGTGGATATGGTCGATTGTGCTGAATCCTTTCCAGAAAGCCAGCTTGCTCGCATGGTTTTCCTTCATCTAGTGTTCTGCCAATCCTGTTCAGGATGACTCGTGTAAACAGCTTGTAGATGATGGACAACAGGCAGATGGGGCGATAGTTGCCGATGTTGTGAATGTCTCCCTTCTTGAACAGTAGAACTGTCCTGCTGGTTTTCCATTGGGAGGGCACCTTGCATTCGGACAGGTAGCGTGTGAGGAGCCGAGCTAGTGTATTGATGAGTACCAACGGCAGATTCTTCAGGTGTTCAGGTCTGACTTTGTCTGGGCCTGGTGCTGTTCCCTTCTTTACCGAAGAGATGGCATGTCGGATTTCAGAAGGGAGAACATTGGGAATAACTTATCCATCCTGTGGAATTTGGTATGTGGGCAGGTGGATGTGGCTATCAAAGAGATTTGAGTAGAAGTCATGGATAATCTTCTCCATTGCCTTCGCGCACCGGGTACGAGGAGCCACGGCAGAGCGAAGTGTACCCTGAGCTGACAGACACATGGTGCGGTCAGGGCCTGCAGGCGAGTGGGCGGACTGAAAGCGGGCGCAGCCATGATCACCTTGGCCGCTGGAATTATTTCTCTTCTGGATGAAGATGAACCGCAACTTAAGAAATTTGCACTACACAAATTGAATGCAGTTGTCAATGATTTCTGGGCAGAAATTTCAGAGTCTGTAGACAAAATAGAAGTTTTGTATGAAGATGAAGGTTTCGGAGTCGACAGTTTGCTGCCTTAGTGGCATTGAAAGTATTTTACCACCTGGGGGGCTTTTGAGGAGTCGCTGAATTATGCTCTTGGAGCTGGTGAGCTCTTCAATGTCAATGATAACTCTGAGTATGTGGAGACTATTATAGCAAAATGTATTGATCACTACACCAAACAGTGCATGGAAAATGCAGATTTGACTGAAGGAGAAAAAAAACCAATTGACCAGAGATTGGAAGGTATCGTGAATAAAACTAAGTGGAAGTAATTCAAAACTATCTTCAAATATGTGACTTTTATAACTACTAATAATGGAATGCATTTTATGGTATGTCTTATTCTTGTCTTCAGCTTTATTTTTATGTGATAAAAAGAATTTGATATTAAAAGTAAAATTGTCATCTAATGACAAGTTTTTTTAAATTTTTTTTTATTTTTACAATTACAAAAATATACAATTAAAAAGTTCATATTTGGGTTTTGGTCATACAGTGTTCCAGCACCCATCCTGCCACCAGTGCCCATCTCCCCACCACCGACGTCCCCTGGCTCCCTACCCCTCCCCCAGCCCTCCTCCATGGCAGGTTCTTTATTTCTTTCCATTTCTCTCTCTTTCTCTTTTCCTTTCCCTCCAGACTGTGGATTACAGAACATACATTAAAGGGTTGTCATGTGTATCTTTTTGCCTCTATTTAATGCTCAGTTCTAGGTTGGCATTAGTACCCTCGACAATTGTTAGCACATTGTTCCATTTAATGACAAGTTTTAATAAATGTTATGGATGCTGCAACTGAAATTCTTGCCTTAGTTTTTTTTGTTTGCTTTTTATTTTTTTTTTTTTTGGAGACACACCTGTAAGTTCTCAGAACTTGCTCCTGGCTCTGTGTTTAGGGATCATTCCTGGTCGAACTATTTCTGCATAGTTTTGCCCACAATACTTGCCATTTTAAAAAAATAACTCAATGGCAAAATAAAAGCCTGTAATGATTTAATTTTGTTACATTATCTATTATGTCAAATAGAATAACTGGAAAACAAAAATCAATAAGATTAACTTTGGAATTGTGAATTGTTGATTCTAAACACTGACTCTCCTACCAACAGGGCAGGCAGATAACTCACCTTCATCAACATCAGTTCTTCACACTCTCATTTAATGCACATAATGGACAGCTTATATGTTCTTGAAACTATGACCCTACTTCAATCATATCTGCTAATCACTGGTGCACTCTGCAATGGTCAGAATGGAAATGTCTCACTCTCTTTGGGTACTACTGCAAAGTTCATATAACACTGACGGTAGCTGTTCTTGAGGATTTTTTAAAGTGCTATATTTATTTAAATTATTCCAATTAAACAAATACAAATAATCATCTGAAATGATGTAATTGGAAATCCTCTTGGCCTCCAGCTAATCACATCATTTACATATGGGTGAGATTGTCACACTGTTTTCAATGTTCACTCAACATGCTTTGCAACATTCATCTTACCCTATTAGAGGGTTTCATAAGAGAAAGGTGCAGGGGGGGGGGGAGGGGGAGGAAGAAGTCTCAGGTGCATGGATTGTGTAGAGGAGGGGTATAACTCTATATCCAAACCACAAATTCAACAACACTGAAAGCAAGAGATACAAACCGCAACAACCAAACTTAAAAGGGTGCCCGTTGAGGAGGTGGGCAGGGTTGTGAACATATGCTTAGAGGGAACCAGGGGACACTGGTGGAACAGAGTTGACCCTGGTGGTGACCCTGATGCTGGGACATCATTGCCTAAACTTCAACTCTGAATAGTTTGTAAATCAGAGTCTTGTTTAAAACAAAACAAAACAAAAAGAGGTGGTTGGGAAAGGTGAAGGTAGAAGAGTTTCCATTACACTTTCTTTACATTTTTTAGAATTCTCCCATGTTGTAAATATCAAATAACTTATATCTAAAAATAAAGTTAGAACCGTCTACGTACTATGTATGTTAAAGTGAAATTCCATTATGTTGCTTGGGGCTCAAGAAGATTTTGTTCTTCTGGTTATAATCAGCGAGATTTGATTATGGAGTTGAGCTTCTCCTGTCTATTCAAGAATAAATATTTATAGCCAGGAAAGTATCTGCTCCTTTGTATACAAGAACATTCAATGCAATTCTTAGGGATTTGCCTTATAACCTCCAGTAAATCTCAGCAATGGTGATATCAGCTTAAATAGAATAGTTTCCACTGGGATTCCTTCTGGTTAGTAATGTCACAGTTTTCATTCGATCCTGTTAGTCACTGCTGCATGTAAGGTACATTAACAATGTTTTAGACGTTAATGAGTGAACTCAGAATAATACGTGCAAATGAGACCTTTAAGTCATTATTTCAAACCAGAATCCAAATAGGTACTCAGGTAACGGCCGTAGTTTTACCTAGTGTAGCAGTTAGGCCTTATTGAGTCTGATTAGCAAATTTTTAACAATGATGTAGAAGCTCCCCAAAGAGCTTGAACCAAAAGATAGTTTGGTTATAAAGATGAAAATTCATCTACTATACTTGTTAAATGTATGAAATAAATCATTTAGAATGCTTTATAAATTTAACGTGATAATCAGGTATCAGCTTCAAGATTTCATTCTCTCTCTGTTCATATATATCAATAATCATCAGCAATGATGGTAGGAAAAAATTAGCAAGTCATTTGAAAAGAAATTAATTTACTAAAAGTAAGATGCATAAGATTTTTAATGTTCTGTCATTTTAACAAATTGAATTCTTTGCCTCGATTTATTCTCATGTTCTGTGTGAAGGATAATTTATGGACAAAGTGATATATGCTGGATGGTCCTAAAGTGTTATATTTTCAGAACAGAAAAATAAGCAGCAGCTTCAAAAACCTAGATTTCAAATATAAAGAGAATAAAATTTTATCAGAAACTTAAGGTTAGAGGTTAATAACTAACTTACTATGTTGTGAACCCTGTTTCTCCAGCTTCCAAAGGTAGAGGATTCTTAGAACTGAACCCAGGTTGCACTATCTTTCCTGGTGTGAGCACTAACCCATTTGCTAAGTTTCTAAGAACTGAGTAGCGAACACTTTATAACCCTCAATAATGTAGACAAATTGGACTAATATTAAAGGCATGTGTTTTTCTTTCAGTTGGAAGGAACTTTATTATTGAAACTCGAAGATTTTATGCCTACTTGAAGTCGAGTTCACTATCACTATCACTATCACTATCACTATCTTCCCGTTAATCATCTGTTTGCTAGAGCGGGCACCAGTAATATCTCCTTATGTCCCGTCTCATGCTAGTAGAACCCAAAGGCATCCGCTTGCTCCAGGAACATAGAGGGCCTCAAACCATTATATTAGGTCACGGGAATGACCTAATATAAATGTTACTGGTATTTGGCATATCAAATACTACACGAGCAGCTTGCCAGGCTTGCCGTGTGGGTGGCATACTGTTGTAGTCACCTCTAAATAAAGCATTTATAGATGAACCGCTGGGCCGCTAGCGGCCGCTCGAGCCAGCTGTGATAGTCTGGTCTGCTGGGTGGAGTTGTGACGAGAGGGAAGTCGGGATGTGGAAAATGGTGGGCCCCATGCAGTAGTGGAGGGTGGTCTGGCTTGTTGTGAGGCTCTGCTGAGGTGGCAGTCCAGGGCTACAACCCACCATGCCTCCCGGGTGCCTCACGAGTAGCTGGGCACAGGGAGAGCAAGGAGCAGCTCTGCTCCATGTCTGAGAGTCTCTGGTTCAGCATACCTGGGCCGGATTGAAAAGAAGCTGCTGCAGGGTGGGTGTGGATGATCCAGGCTGTGATAGTCTGGTCTGCTGGGTGGAGTTGAATGGGTGGTCTGCTGGGTGAAGTTGAGTTATTTGGTTTCAATTTTTTTTATGTTTGTTTTTGTTTAGGGGTCACACACCTGGCTCTGAGGCTCAGGAATCATTCCTGGTAGTGCTCCAGTGACTATAAGGGATGCTGAGGTTCAAACCTGGGTGGGCTGCATGCAAGGCAAAAATATGTACAATCTCTCCAGTTCTCAAAAAAATCTTTGACTTAGAACTAGAAAGACCATATTGGGAATATAGGTACATACCTTGACTGTGGCCAATCCTAGTTGAATCCCCAGAAATGGATGTTCTCTGAGAATCATAGTGTGTAATATTGAAGCACCCCTTGGCAATGCAGAAATAAGCTGTACCCCATTATTAAACCTTCTACACAGTTGCCATGCCCTGGGCCTTGTGTTTGGTAGGCTTGGTAGGCTATCACTTGGTAGGCTGCCTTACCCCACACCAAGTCTCTTACTTAAATGGAAACAAAAACCAAAGCATTCAAAGCCAGAGAAAAATATCTCCAAGAATCTAATAATTATTTTGAAAATGAATTGCTGTTTGGAGAAAGGAAAATAAAGTTTATAAGCAAAGTCAGAGATTTCTTTCTTTTTTGGCTAAAATAAATGGTCAATTCAATTGTAAAGTCAAAAATTCTAACCCCAGTAGGTGGTTTCACATTGTATAACAACAAAAATCACTAAACTGAGTTTGTATTGACATCCTAAGGATTGGTTTGAAATAATTTAAAACTATAACACATGTCTAGACTGAGAATATTTTTAGACACAATGAAAATCCAATATCTTAAACCTGGAGAAAATAAAGAATGACATCAGCTAATAGTGGATTCTGATACTTTTCTAATCTTAATGAAAATGTTTTTTAGTGTCAAGTCACAGATGTATTAAAATATCTTCCCCTAAAGCCCAAATATATATTTGCTATCCACAAGGCAAACATTTTCATGAATTGTGTTATTTACTTGCTTAAAATGAATTGGATGACTCATTTGTTTGAAAGAATTTTTTTTTACATCCTAGGCATTTATTTCAATTTTAGATAAGAAGCAAAAAACTTAACTGCACTCTTTAAACCATCTTGTTGTTGCTCTCAGTTTTAAGTGACATCTATGATTTTCAATTCCCCATAAATCATTATCTTGGGCTGAAGAAGTAATCTTTCTAAATTGATGTTCTGAAATAATGGGCATGTTTAAAAGGAATGATTGCAGAAGGACTTCTAAAACATGAATAATAAATTGGTCATAAAGGACATGCATTAAACTGGCATTTAGAATCACCTCTGCAATTACGGGATAGAAGGCAAGGGCACTCTGTCCAAAATCTTACTAATATATTTGACCAAAAGATCCAAATCAACCATATAGAAATGCAACCCACTTTGAGAACATGACTCACTAATTAAAGTTTCAGATTTCTTCAACTCATTAAAATAAAAGACTTTGGGGCCGGAGCGATAGCCCAGTAGGTAGGACATTTGCCTTGCACGCGGCCTGCCCATGTCGGCCCGGGTTTGATCCCCGGCATCCCATATGGTCCCCCGAGCACCGCCAGGAGTGATTTCTGAGTGCAGAGCCAGGAGAAACCCCTGAGCATCCCGGGTGTGACCCAAAAAGAAAAATAAAATAAAAGACTTTGTACAAATAGTTTCCTTTTCCATAAGAAAATGAAAATAGAACTCCAAATAATTGAATTGAAGAATTATTTGATCTAAAATGAAAAATATGGGGATGGAGAAATAGCTCAAAGGACGGGAGCATGCATTTGGAACTTTATGGCACCTCCAGAATCACTGGGTTTACCCCTACAGGTCCCGCACTGCAGGGTGTACCTGAGGGTGGCCCCAGCACAGTAAGCTGAGCAGCACAGCACTGATGGGTCCGAGCATGGAACCTTCTAGTCCACTTTGTTGAACAGTGACTTGATGAGCCTCAAGGGCTTGAAACACCTCTCAAATAATAATAAGAAATTAAATTTCCACTTTGGTCTGAAATATCTATATTTGTCATTTATGTTTAGCATAGTCTTTATTTATTTGCCTTTCTGACTAATTCAGTAACTTGCCTTAAAATTTTCTCTGTAAGTGTGGCTCATCAATTAATGAATAATGTTTATATACTAGAAATTATCTTTGAAGATTAAAAATTAAAGTTCCCAAGTTCCTATTGGAAAATTTTCAGCTCAAACCTCCAACTTTTGTCAGAGATCATTTAGGAAAACCTGATTCATGCAAAGTAAGATTTCAATGATCATGTTTTATTCTATTTTCTAAATTTTGTGTATGAAAAGAATGCATTTTCATACTTAAGTCACTTATAGTTCCTCAGAATTCCACCCAAGAGAAAACCTAATCTTTCCCCTTTAAGTTTCATCATTAAATGCTCGAGATGTGAGCCTTCTACTGAGAGTATACCACCTATATGGCAGAGCCTGGCAAGCTACCCGTGTTTTATTTGATATGCCAAAAACCAGTAACCATTATGGACCTCATTCCCATGACCTGAAGGAATGGTTTGAGGTTCTTCCTGTCCCTGGAGCAAGCAGATGCCCTTGGCTACACTTGCTTGCGACAGGTAGTATTGAGATGTTACTGGTTCCTGCTCAAGCAAATCGATGAACAACAGGAAGACAAGTGACAAGTGATATCTGTGTGTATATGTGTGTACACACACACACACACACATATATATATATATATATATATATATATATATATATATATATATACTTAGTTTTAAAGACACTAACTTTTGAATTACAGATATGCTTTTTAGGTGTGAAGAGACAGTACAGTGGGCAGGGTATTTGCCTTGCACACAGTAGACTTGGGCTTGATCCTGGCGTGCCATACCACGGTCTCATCAGAAAAGACCCATGAGCTGAATGCGGAGCCAGGAAGAAGCCCTGAGGATCACTAGGTGTGGAATGGAGAGGAAAGAAGGGAAGGAGGGAAGGACAAAGAAAGAGGAAAGGAAGGAAGGAAGCCTGATTTGTCAGAGGTTCTTAGATACTTAACATAACTTCAGAAACAAAAAAGCATTCAGAAGTTCAGTTTCTGATAATCAAACAGAGCCTGAGATCTGTGCTCAGGGAAATAACTTCTCCTCTTATATAGGTATTTTGCTCCCTGTTATTTATATAGATTCAGAGTTGTCAAGTCTCTTAATAGGGAATGGTATTCTTTAACCCTTTGTTATACCAAATTCTGTCACAGAGTAGTAAAAAGGACATTATCCCGGAATAAAAAATCCTTTAGGCTGCAGCAGCCAGAGCACACCCCACTTCCTAGGGAGAGTGGAGCTGAAAATGAAGAGTTGTCAAAAGCAACCCACATTTTCCCCACAGTAAATGGTCCAACCTTTGAATGCATTGATTCTTGTACTTCAAAGATTTAACTGACACATAAAAATACTAGGTTTTTATCCATCCTGCATACTTGAAGAGCTCAAAACACTCAAAAAGCACCAAGGAAGTGAGTAATCATTACTGCTCAAGTATATCGTGTCTGCAAAGCACCTTGTCATAACAGAGCACCAACCTTTAGACCAGGCTTTCTCTGCTTACTACCCTGAATATACCCATAAACGTCTTGCTAAGTTTCTGAGTCTTCCAGAAAACATACAGGCCTCATGGTTTTCTTAGTGTCCTGCTCTATTTTTGAACTTAAACCATACCTAACTCTACTCTGTGTTATTAAGCCCATTCAATTGAGCCAATGCCTGTCTGTAGATAACTCAGAAATGGTTGAAGTTGATGAATATCCTATTCACCTCCATGTCAGAATTGTCCATTGTCCTTAATGGCATGAAATACCATAACGTTCAAAAACCTCCTGTTTGCTCAAATACGTAGTTCCAAAGAGAACTTCAATGTACCAGAGTACCTGGAAAGTCAAATCATCCGTTAAAGTATCTGCTTCCTGTACTGAATACAAAGGTCAGATCAAACAGGAGTCTACTGGTTCTTTTTTCTTTTTTAGAACAAAACCTAAATTAATTCTATACACTGATCAAAAGTTGACAGCTCAGTGTGTCGTTTTACAACATGCTGTTGAGTGCCCTTGCTTTCAAATAATCAAGGTCCTTTCCGCGGTGCGAACCCTAGCAAAGACTGGCTCAGCACATCCTAAGCCTGGCCTAGACTTTCCTCCATTCCTCTCTCTTTAAGAGTCATTTCTTGCACTCTGTATTTTCTCTCTCGGAGCTTGGAAAATAAATGGGGTTTTGCAGACTTTATAGCAGTACTACTGGGTGGGAGTGCTCTCTGTTTCTTAGTTACCGAACCTGACTCCGTGACTAGGGAAAGCCCCCTCACCTTTTAAGAATTCTCACTCCTCCCCTTCCTCCACTGAACTTGTTCCATGACAAGCTGTAAGAGCAGGGGAAATGATTTCGAGATTATCTCTTTTAGTCTTATCTTTTTAAAGTGGAGGATGCCATAGATTTTTGTGAGACTCTCCTTTGTACCTTTGCACTTCGATATAGTCTATTAGAAAGAGGCAAGAGAATGGAGCACTAAACAGTTATGATCTCCTTTAAGCAATGCTTAAAGGAGTGCAATAAAGATGTTCCAACCTATGCAATGAATAAGAAAAATTAGGTCCTGGGTCAAGGACGTAGCTCAGTGATAAGGCACTGTCCCCACATGTGTGAAGTTCTGGACTTGATCCCTAGACCTGCAATAAAGGAACAAAATTCACACATGCTGTATTGTAGAAAACCAAGGTCAGTAAGTTTTTCCAGGTATTCATTGTAGAAGACAGTGAGAGAAAAATTCCTCATAAAAAAGAAGAGTAATTATAGACAATATTATTTTGCTCCAGAAGATTGCCACTTAAAGTCTGAAAAATTTATTATACATATAAAAATACAATACTTGCAGTTTAAGTTCTTTTTCAAGTCTTGGTTTTTGTTTTGAGGTGAATTTGAGGCTAGTAATTAGTTTCAACAGTTTTATGCTTTTATCACTTACCTACAAGTTAAAAACTACAAGGAATTGATTCTCACTTTCACAGTGGACAAAATTCACCATGTAATACTTTATAAAATTATTCACGGTAATGATTCAAGGACTTTAAAGTGGTGACAAGATTCTTTTCTTAAACTATCAGAGAAATCCCAAGTCCTCAGAATAACTCCATAAGGGGAAACTCAGGATGCCCAGATCTCAGCAGCAATTCTTGGCCAACCCAGCCAACTGTTCAGTGAAAATGATGTGGTACTGGGTCAGCAACTGCATTGCTGGCAGTACCCAGGCATCTTGACAGCACTGGGGAGAGCACCTACTTTGTGTGGGGGGTGGGCTTCTGATATTTGGATTTCTTAAATTTCCAAAGGAGAAAAGTCATCACAATAACAAGGACCAGAAGGATTGGCTCATAGTTGTAAGCTTGCTACAAGTAGAGGAGGGGAAAGGGTGGTTAGGATAGGTAAGTCCACTATGACAACGATAGCAGGAAATAATCAATCTGGACATCTATTTATATCCTATTAATGAATGCTGTCATTCTATATCTGTCTTTTTCCTTCTGACTAATTTCACTCAGCATGATAGTCTCCATGTCCATCCATTTGCAGGTAAATTTCATAATTTCATCTTTTCTGACAGCCGCATAGTATTCCATAGTGTAGATGAACCACAGTTTCTTTAGCCAGTCCTCTGTTCTCGGGCATTTAGGTTGTTTCCAGATTCTAGCTATAGTGAATAGCAGAGATGAATAAAGAAGTACAGATAGTGTTTCTGCTATGTGTTTTTCGGTCTCTCCGGTATATTCCCAGGAGTGCTATTGCTGGATCAAATGGGAGCTCAATGTCTAGTTTTCGGAGGAATGCCCATATTGTTTTCCAAAAAAGGGCTGGACCAGTCGGCACTCCCACCAACAGTGGATGAGAGTCCTTTTTTCCCCCACATCCATGCCAGCACTGGTTGTTCTTGCTGTTTTGGATGTGTGCCAGTCTCTGTGGTGTGAGATGGTACCTCACTGTTATTTTGATTTGCATCTTCCTGATGATTAACGATGAAGAGCACTTTTTCATATGCCTTTTGGCCATTCGAATTTCTTCTTTTTGGAAGCTTCTGTTCATTTCTTCTCCCCATTTTTTGATGGGGTTGGCTGTTTTTTTCTTGTGAAGGGCTACCAGTGCCTGATATATCCTGGATATCAACCCCCTTGTCAGATGGGTATTGGGAGAATATCCTTTCCCATTCTGTGGATTGTCTTTGTATCTTTTTTTTTTTTTTGATTTTTTGGGTCACACCCGGCGATTCTCAGGGGCTACTCCTGGCTCTGCACTCAGGGATTACTCCTGGCTGTGCTCGGGGGACCATATGGGATGCTGGGGATCAAACCCGGGCCGGCAAAGGCCGGCTCGTGTAAGGCAAATGCCCTACCCGCTGGGCTATCGCTCCAGCCCCTGTCTTTGTATCTTGGTCACCGTTTCTTTTGAGGTGCAGAAAGTTTTCAATTTTATATAATACCATTTGTTTATCTTTGCTTCCATAGGATATAAATAGATACCAGTGTTTTACTAAATGTGTGAAATGGTAATGGCAGATTAAAACTCACTATTGAATATACACAAAGAGACTTAAGTGATAAACTCTAAATATCTGCAGGGCTAGCCACAATGTGTAAAACAAGAGGGAGAGAGATGCAGAGACAGAGAGAGAGACGAGAGAGAGAAAGAGAGGAAACAGGGCTACCTGCTGTTGAGGCAGCCTGGGGGGGGGGTGGGAGGGGGTGGGGTACATTGGTGGTAGAAATGGGGCACTGGTGGAGGGATGGATGCTGGAATACTGTATTACCAAGAACCAATTGTGAACACCTTTGTAATTGTATGTCTCACGGTGGTATAATTAAAAAATTTTAAAAAATAATCAATCTGGACAGGAACAGAGTGCCAGAAGCAAGTAAAGGGGCAAACATAACTTTTTGGTACCTGTATTACAAACCATAATGCCCAGAAAGAAAGAGAAAGGGTGTGTGTGTGTGTGTGTGTGTGTGTGTGTGTGTGTGTGTGTTTTTGAGAGAGAGAGAGAGAGAGAGAGAGAGAGAGAGAGAGAGAGAGAGAGAGAGAGAGAGAGAGAGAGAGGTGCCTGCTGCAGAAGCAGCCTGGTTTGGAGAAGGGAGGGTGGAGGGAAAGTGGGGATAATGGTAGTAGGAAATATACACTGGTGAAGGGACGGATGTTGGAACATTGTATGATATCCAATTGTTAACAACTTTTGTAACCATGTTCCTGATGGTGATCAATAATAAAAAAGAAGTTTATATTTTAAAAATCACAATAGATATCCTAATAGGCCCAGACATGTGTATTCATGGGCACACACAATCTTACTGTTTATGTTCCCTACAGATTGTCATTTCAAACCTTATTAGAATCACATGAATATCGATTCTCATTGAAGTGTGAACTGCAGACTGGTAGGGCCTGACATTACTGTACTTTTACATGTCATTTCCTCCCAGAGCCCGAAAGAGGTCTGAACACTCACTGTCAGTGTATACAAATTAAGTGAGGGTCTCATCTCACTTTCTGTGTGAGTTTGTTGCAAATCAGAGTTCAAATATAGTCTTAGTTATGGGAGGCAATGGAGTACAGAGGAATCACTGAACTGGGGATGCAAAGAGCTGGATTTTAGGACCAACTCTGCTAAACTGTACTTTAATTTGTGGCCCTTGGTTTTCACATTTAAGAAAACATTAGTATAATGATAGCTTTTAAGACCCTTCCAATTTCCAAATTCTAGGGTTGTTACTTACAGAAGAGACCATCCATTCAATGAACTAGCAATGCTGATGATATACTATTACTTGCTCTAATTTAACAGCCAAATTAATCATGGTCTTAAGATGTGAAGTCTACTCTATAACATTTTCAATTAAATAATATCACCTAACAATTATGCTTCACTTTGCTGCTTTGAAGCCAATGAAAAATATGAGATTTAATATTTTTTAAGGAATATTTGAAAACAGAAAAAAAATTCTATTCTTCTGGCATGGTAGATATTTAATTTCATGGTGATTGCTACAGTTCACACCTAGAGCACTTTTCCCTAATTTACCTGCTGCAACACTGAGTTGCTTAATGAGGCCAAAACAGCCAGCTTCCAAGAGTAGACCGATCCTAAGAATTTAATCAATGAATTGACTAATATAATAATGCTCTAATTATAACTGTAGTCACAAATTTATTCTCCCATGCATGCACATATTTAAAATTGCAAAGCAAAGACTTTCTTTTGATTGGAAGAATCAGCACACATAGATATCCCATCATCTCACCTTTTCTGAACTTATGATTAATTTATCTCCCTCTTGCATATGACTAAGAAGTATAAGACCAATTCATGACTTGAACATGAACATTTCCCCCTACTACCTACACTTCCTATAATTTTTGTATAGTTATCCTTCTGTTTTAGGCATGCTTTTTCTTAATGTTTATCTGACACATTTCCAATTGTAGTTCTCAGAGCAGAAACCAAGTTTCTCTTGAAATTTTCCTGAAAACATTTAGGTTTATAAGGACTGAGATTGCATTTAGCTTGACTTTAAATTGTGAACAGCCATGGAAGGTTATAGGACTTCAGGAATTTATCCATTTCTTCTAGGTTCTCATGTTTCATGGCATACAGACTCTCAAAGTAATCTCTGAAGGTCTTTTTTTAAAATTTTTTTATTATACCATTGTGAACATACAGTAACAAAGGTGTTCATAATTGGTTCTTGAATACAGTATTACAGCACCCATCCCTCCACCAGTGCCCCATTTCTACCACCAATGTGCCCCTCCCCTCCCGCCCCCAGGCCGCCTTAATAGCAGGTACCCCCAGTTTCCTCTCTTCTCTCTTCTCTCTCTCTGTCTCTGCATCTCTCTCCCTCTTATTTAATTGTGGCTAGCCCAGCAGATATTTAGAGTTTATCACTTAAGTCTCTTTGGTACCAAAGAGACTTAACTGTATCTGAAGGTCTTTTGACACCCATCAGAATTTCACACCCCACTTCAGTGTTCCTGTGTGGCGTTCCAACTTGGGGTTTCTTGCTGCGACATTTCTACTGACACTGACTGGTTGGCATCTGCGTGTCAGGGACCACTGGGGTCCCCAACAATCCCGGGCAGCGAAGTTCCCTTTTACCTCCGAAGCCAGAGGGGAAATGGATAAAAACTCAAGAATCCAGTGCAGTTTTAAAAGACTTTACTATCACAGGTTCTGATATACAATCCAAGAACAGGAAAAAACCCTGGAATCTGGGTTCCGGCTGGAGCCCCCAGCCACGTGTAGGCCAAGATGGCTGCCAGCACGTGTTGAAGCCCAACAGAGGATGGAGAGGACAGAGAGAAGCAAATGCCAAGGGAAGCCAAAATGGCAAAAAGGCCCCTTCTTTTCCTAGCCTCTTTTATAGACAGAAGCCTGCCAAATTCTTCCAGCCCAGCCCATATTGGGTTGGGCTATCTAGAGATGAAATCAGGTAAATGACCCTTTTGAAATGTAGATCTTTAGGTGGGCCTTTAGCTCAAGCTTCACAAAAGCCAGAGCTGATTCCCTGAGGCAAAATCTCCCTAGCAGAGAGAGGAGGGGCTGCATCTCTGAACCAGAAAGCAGTTCAGAATGTTATTTGTAGGAAATGGCATTAATACTTTTTACTATGTGATTTGGAGAGGGACGGCTGGACTAGAGCCATTACCTACTGGATCCCACAGGATGTCAAAAGATCACGTGGCTGCCCACCTACAAGATAGTCAGACTTCCTTGTCAAGTCCCTGAAGGAACGGTTTGAGGCTCTTCATATTCCTGAATCAACCAGATGCCATTGGGCTACATTGGCACGTGATAGGGTCCAATGGAAATGTTACTGGTGCCCGCTCAAGCAAATCAATGAATAACAGAATTCAAGTGATCAAGTGATCAAGTGATTTAAGGATTGGTTTATTACCATTTCTTCACACTCTACGTACTACTTTTGCCATCTTTGTTAAGTGTTCACAATTTAAAGTCAAGCTAAATGCAATCTCTGTCCTTATAAACCTAAATGTTTTCAGGAAAATTTCAAGAGAAACATGGTTTCTGCTCTGAGAACTACAATTGGAAATGTGTCAGATAAACATTAAGGAAAAGAATGCCTAAAACATGGGCCCGGAGCGATAGCCCAACGTTAGGGCATTTGCCTTGCGCGTGGCTGGCCTGGCCAGCCCTGGTTTGATCCCCGGCATCCCATATGGTCCCCTGAGCACCGACAGGAGTAATTCCTGAGTGCAGAGCCAGGAGTAACCCCTGAGCATTGCTGGGTGTGACCACCCCCCACCCCAAAAAGAAAAAGCCAAAAAAAAAAGAATGCCTAAAACAGAAGGATAACTATACAAAAATTATAGGAAGTGTAGGTAGTAGGGGGAAATGTTCATGTTCAAGGCATGAATTGGTCTTATACTTCTTAGTCATATGCAAGAGGGAGATAAATTAATCATAAGTTCCGAAAAGGTGAGCACTCAACTAAATTTTGAACACAACAGTAGAGTATGTGACTGCTGGTGACCACTGCAAGAGGGCCCTAATTATCTTAGAAATAACAGTAGGGAGAAAAGAAACTGTACTGAAAGTGACAGTCAGACATTTTTGTTCTCTACCAAAAACGGAATTTCATTTTGACTTGCAATGTTTTCCAATCTTAATTATTGTTTATATTTAATCATAATGTCTGCTGCTGGCTCTCCTCAATGTCCTGTCTTCTATTTATGTTCTTTCTACACATTTTGACAATACTGTATGTCTATGAATTTTGAAATAAAACTAAGTGGTGCTGTTTGCTCAACAATGTACATGCACTTAATTTCACATTAATTTGATGCTTTTCAAAATTCATTTTCATTTTCTTTTGTTTTGGTTCACACCCAGCAATGCATGGAGCTTTTCCTGGCTATGTGCTCAGAGATTGCTCTGAGCTCAGGGATCCCTCCTGTAGAATTCAGGGAACCATATGCAGGGCCAGGAATTAAACCTAGATTGGTCACATGCAAGGCCATTTCCCTGCCTGCTATATTATCTTGCTGTCCCCCTGACATTTAGTTGTTTTTTTTTTAACGGTGCACCACCTGTTCTATTCTTTATTTCATGAGGGGCTAGCACATTGATGTCATCAAAGAAACATGGGGACTGCTGACTTCCTCGAAGCACCATGCAGAGCACACAGACCCCAGGAATGCTTATTTCCTGGAGTCTGTTTGTACTCCTAAAGAACAGTGATTCGGTTGTGCACACAAATTCATGAACAAGTAACGGATGATTCAAGAGCTTTCACTGTTCATTTTTTTCTTGATCATACGGCAAGTGGAGTAGACAACTCTTAGGGTGATGCCCTGCAGACTCCTGCCCGAGAAATGACAATACAGACCTGGGACTCTGACCACAGAACTGAGGCTTCTGATCTGGGGAATGGAGAAGAGACCAGGGAGGGCGGGAACACAATGCTGATATTACTGTAACATATGGGTATGTATGTATAAGAGAAAAAAATGTTTGACAATCACCTTCTGATTTACATATTAACCTTCTTCACTTGGAACTCATAAACTAGTAGATCATCAATGATAAAGAAATATTTGACAGAAATAAGTGGATGCTAATTACTCTATTACATGGAATTATTAGTCATAAAGTTCTTGGCTTCAAGAAGTTATTTAGTGTAGATTTCCCATTACCCATGTCCCCACAAATGTCCACTGGTGAAGGGACACGTGTTGGAACATTTTATGACTGAAACCCAATCATGAACAACTTTGTAACTGTATATCTCATTGTGATTCAATTTAAAAATAGATAAATAAAGCTTTAGAAATTGGAAAAAAAAAGAAGACCTGCAATATCTGAATAAGCCAATCACCATCGAGGGAATTGAAACTGTAATTAGAAGTCTGCCCAAACACAAAAGCCCAAATCTAGATGGATTCACTAGTGAATTCTGCAAAATTTTAAGGAGGACATACTGCCAGTCCTTTTCAAGTTTTTCCAGGAAACAGAAACACTCCCAAACAGCTTCTACCAGGTACACATCACTCTAATACCCAAAGTAGACAGAGACAACACAAAGAAAGAAAACTACAGACCAATCTCCCTGATGAACACAGATGCTAAGATCTTCAACAAAATACTAGCAAACAGAATCCAAAGACTCATCAAAAAGACTATACATCATGACCAAGGAGAATTCATCCCGGAAATGAAAGAATAGTTCAACATTCACAGTCAATTGTTGCAGGACTCCTAAGGGCCGCTGCATCTGCTCTGGATTGCCTCCCGCAGATCACTCCATAGATAAGGGGGTAGTCTAAATGTGGCAGTTTATCCGACCATGTATGCTGTACTAGCTGGTATAAATATTCTCCCATGCTATCACAATCATCGTGGGACTAGCTAGATCTTACCAGCATATTAGCCTGGCCACGTAAGGACACCTAAGTAATTAGACCAGAGAGAAATGCTGTTTGCTTCCAAACAAACAAGCATGGCTCCCTGATAAAATATAAAACTACAATGAAGTAGAGGAGACTTGTGAAGGCTTGGAGAAATATTTAACTGGCATTGGTGTTGACCTTTGGTACAGTGACATGCCATCTCAGAAACCCCCTTCTCTACATTTCAAAGGCTCAAAACATTAGCACAGTAAAGGCCCTAGGTGAGATGCAGGGAGGGGTTACCTGAGGGCATTGGACCCTCCCTGCTTTCCATAACAATGGGAGGAAGGTCTGAGTTGCGGGGGTATAAACTAGCCGGTTCCCGCTCTCCCGGGCTTCTTCTTCCCGGTGGAATCTCGCCTTGTAAGCGTTTTTCCCCTTGGAAGTTATACACGTGGTGGTCGCCATCTTGGCCTACACGTGGCTGGGGTTCTAGCCTGGAATCCTAAGCATCGGGTTTTTCCTTTTGCTGATTTGTATGCCTGAACCTGTGATAAGTAAAGCCTTTTAAAACCTCATCGGATCCCTGAGTGTTCATCCATTCCTCGCCGGCTTCGGAGGTAGAAGGGAACTCGCTTCCCGGCACTGTCGGGGACCTCGGCGAAGCGCCCGACATTTGGCGTCCCTGGTGTGGGCACCACGAACATCGTCTGGTCTAATTATCATTGGACAGAGATCATCTGCCTCCGAACCGTGAGTAAAATGATGGATATCTCATGGTATAGATACATTGTATCTTTTATTGGCTCGGAACCATACATAGCCCAGTCTATAAAGTTCCTTTCTGAGAACTACTCTATCTTTTCACAAATCATCTGGGTCCTTGTGATTTTTAAACTGTACCTTTGCGTAAGGACAATGTTTAATAGAGAGAGGGAAGAAAGTAATAAATTGAATGCAATCTTAAGGGACGAGGTTTACTCAGCGATTGAAGAAATAAGTGAGGATCATAAAACTACAGGTAGACTGGTCTTAAAGCTTGAGGACAGAATTATTAAACAGAGTTTAAAATTTGAAAAGAAATTAGAAGAACAGTAAAGTAAAATTATTAACCAGATTTTAAAATTTGAGGAAAAATTAGAAGAACAGGATTTAAAATTCAAGGAAAAATTAGAAGAACAGGATTTAAAATTCAAAGAAAAATTAGAAGAACAGGAAAGTAAAATTATTAACCAGATTTTAAAATTTGAGGAAAAAATTAGAAGAACAGGATTTAAAATTCAAGGAAAAATTAGAAGAACAGGATTTAAAATTCAAAGAAAAAATTAGAAGAACAGGAAAGTAAAAATTATTAAACAGGATTTAAAATTTGAAGTAAAGTTTGAAGAGCAGAAGAAGGATATCGATAAAATCAGCATTATCTTAGAGGAAGAAATTGACAGACAGAGAGATAGAATAGATGGACAGAAAGAGGAGGTTTGGAAGTTACACATAAGATTGAAAGAACAAAAGGAAGAAACATATAGGAAACTTGAAAACTTAAACCAAGAAATGGATGTGTTACGCAGGGAGATTTCTGATTTCATAACTTATCAATCAGGACCTAGCGCATACCCAATACTGAGGCGTGAACCAACTAAAAGCCGTTCACAAACACGCCCCAAAACTGTAGACTTGAAAAAGGTGTATACATTCCCAGCAAAAAATCTAAAAAGAATTCTAATGTGGCTGATAACTTAGGAGGAGGAACAGGAAAACCCAGAGGAGGCAAATTCCCAAGCTGAAAATCTCTCCAGAGTTAATACCCTCAATGGGGTAGATGTTCCTCTGCCAGATACTACAAGCTCTGATGAGGAAGAAGGGGAGGAACAAATTAGTTCGAGTCAAAAGAGCAAAGCACAGCAATCTTTCTCATGACCAATCTAAAGATAAAGTAAAACCGATTCATGAAGACTTAAAAATTGAGGCAATAACCCCGTTTAGGAAGGCTTGCGACAGGTTTGGAATATCAAGTCCTTATACTTTAAAATATTTAGCTGATTGGAGCGAAAATGATCAGTGGGTATTGGGAGACTTTGAAACGGTAGCCCATACTTGTCTAAACAAATCACAGTACATGCAATGGCATATGTGGTATGCAGATGGGGTTAACCAGAATATTGACACTTTAAGAGAAAAGGAATCAGGCCATACTATAACTTTTGCCATGCTAAAAGGTGAAGGTGAATGGAAAAAGAAAGCAAAACAAGCGACATTACCTGAACCTATTTTAAAATTTGTTCGGGAGACAGCATTAAAAGCGTGGGAAAGAGTAGGTTCCGACCCAGAATTTCTAGGTAGCTATACGAAAATTTACCAGGGTCGTGATGAACCATACTTTGATTTTGTTGGGAGATTATGTGAAACAATCCAAAGACAGGTTCAAGACCCAACCACTCAAGAAATCCTAAAACGAAACTTAGCATATGAGAATGCTAATCAAAAATGTCGAGCATTACTATATGGTATTAAGGAAAAGGATGACCTCATGGGGTATCTAAAGGCCTGTAGAAATGTCGGTTTAACCTCCCATAAAAACACAGGATGATATAGAGGCTTATCCCATACAGCAGGAGGATCAGGAGAGGGATGAAATGTCAGACAGCTCTAGGGGGAGAAACAATAAACTTCAAAGGATAAACAATAATCGGAGAAACTATTCTAATAATCGCAGCTCCACCCCTCGAAGGGCCCCACCTGGACCATGCCCAAGGTGCAGAAAAGGAAAACATTGGGCCAGAGACTGTCGGTCTTGGAGGCGAAGTCAGCCTCAGGCTTCATCTGGACAGATAACCTGCTTTAGCTGCAGAAAGAAGGGACACACCCGTAGAGATTGCCCATCTTCTAAAACTATCAATACAGGGCAACATTCTAATAATCCCTTTATAGGAAATGTTACATGGACCCCCTCCCAGGTTCCACAAGCTCCGCAGGCTCAAATAACATCTATTCCTCCCTAATGCGGGAAACTGGGTGGGGGCCAGCCCCAGGCCCAGCTGAATCCAGGGGCACTCTCCTTCATTCCACTTGCCCAGTATCCTCCGAATCAGAATCCACAGAATTACAGTCAATAAATGCTCTCTGGCCTACCCCATCAGGCAGTGACAGTCTCGACATTCTCTGCCCTAAGACTGTCACAATATACCCAAGTCAAGACCCCTACATGCTAAAAACAGGGATAAAAAGGACCTGCTCCCCAGGTAGTATGGGTTTAATTCAGGGAGCTATTGGCTGAAATTTAAGGGAATTATGGTGCATTTCGGACTTCTGGATCCTGAACCTCATGGAGAGATAATACTGTCAATATCTGTGCCAACCAAATGGACTTTTAAAAAGGGGAACCACTTGCTAAACTATTATTATTTTTTGAGGATCCGTGTAGTCAGTCCGAACACCCTACAGCTGGTGGCTTAAACAGTACCAACCATTCTGCCAACTTCATTGTTGGTTATGCAGCCACACAGAACCAAGCCCACCAGCCACCTGCTAACTATCTAGTTGGGTACACTGCCAGAATTTCTCAGGCCAAGCGGCCGGTTATACCCATCGAAATTTATAAAAAGGAAATTCAAAGGCATGTTGGATACAGGGGCAGACATATCCATAATCTCCACCAAGTATTGGCCCTCTAACTGGGCCCTAAAGAAAGTGTCCCATAGCCTGAGCGGGGTAGGCAATATCTCCTCCTCTCTTCTCCGACAGAGTGCCAGGTGGCTGCCGTGTATTGGCCCTGAAGGGAATGTAGCCATGGTCTAGCCTTATATAGCCCCTATGCCTTTAACTTTATGGGGTCGAGACATGCTGGAGCAGTGGGGGGCAGTAATCCACATACCTCGTCCAATCCCCGTCGAGCACCAATTCCAGCTCTCCATAATAAGCCTAACACCGGGGTAACCCTTTTTAATTGGGGCCGCTGTGGTTAAGCGCCCACTACCTATCCGTATTCAGTGGAAGTCTGACAAACCTATATGGACACCACAGTGGCCCCTCAATACCAAAAAAAGTTAGAGGCGCTAACAAATCTAGTGGAAGAACAGCTGAAATTAGGACATATTGAGGAAACGTTTTCAGAATGGAATTCTCCTGTTTTTGTAATACAGAAAAAATCAGGCAAATGGCGTTTGCTGATTGACTTAAGGAATGTAAATTCTACTATGGTCCCCCCATGGGAGCCCTACAACCTGGGCTCCCTCTCCAGCAGCTATTCCTAAGGATTGGCCGCTAATTATCATAGATTTAAAAGACTGCTTTTACAGCATACCTATCCACCCAGATGATCGGAAAAGGTTTGCATTTTCAGTCCCTTCCATTAATCATAAAGGTCCTTTACGTAGGTTTCAGTGGACAGTATTGCCCCAAGGAATGACTAATTCACCTACGATGTGTCAACACTTTGTTGATGAGGTTTTGCACCCATTCGTGCTAAATTTCCTGGTGCATACATCATCCACTACATGGATGATATCCTGCTAGCTTGTGATAATTCCAGAGATCTCCAGAATTTATATAATGATGTAATGACAGTTTTACCAGAGGCTGGCTTACAAGTAGCTCCGGAGAAAATCCAGATGCAACCTCCATATGAATATTTGGGCTATGCTCTTGACCGCACTACAGTACGTCCTCAAAAGATCTCCATTAGTCAGAAAAGGCTCAAAACCTTGAATGATTTTCAAAAACTGCTGGGGGATATCAACTGGCGCGCCTCCCTTGGTATTCCTAACTGTGAGCTCAGTAACCTGTTCCACACCCTTGAAGGTGATCCTGCTTTAAATAGCCCAAGGCAGCTAACTCCTAAAGCTCAGAAGGAATTAGATTTTTTCATGAATCGGCTTCCAAAAATCTTACCTCTCCAGATTTAATCCCGGAGAAAAGGTATGGTTCTTGGTCTTCAACACTCCCGAGTCTCCAACTGCTGCTATAGCCCAATTATCTGGACCGTTAGAATGGGTTTACTTACATAACAAGCAGAATCGTACTGCTACACCTTACCTTCAGATGATAGCTAACCTTATAATTAAGGGAAGATCAAGAACCCAAGTATTACTTGGACATGATCCCCATGTAATTGTACTACCTGACCCTAAAAAGAAATTGAAGCTGTTTTACCACTCAGTGAAATCCTTCAGAGAGCTTTAGCAGATTTTTCAGGAGAAATATCTTATCATTACCCAGCTGGAAAAACCTGGGAATTTCTGAAAAGGACACCTTTTATAATTTCCACCATTGTCCGCTCCTCTCCCATTCCTGATGCTCCAGTGTATTATATTGATGGCTCCTCATCAGGAAGGGGTGGAATTACAGGTCCTTCGTTGACCACTACTGTGCATACAAATTATAAATCTGCCCAACAATTGGAACTCGCCACCCTGATACATTTACTATCCCATGTATCTGGCCCATGTAATGTGGTGAGTGATTCTGCATATGTAGTTGGTTTATTTCCTGGAATTGTCACTGCTTCTTTAAATGCCCATAATCCTATAATTCAGGAGCTACTCCATAAACTACAAGATCTCCTCCGAAATAGAACATTCCCTATATACATCTCCCACATCCGTTCTCACAGCCGACTCCCGGCCAATGGTTCGGGGAAACGAAGCAGCAGATCTCTTGGCAGCACCAGTATTTAAATCAGCTGAGGAAGAGCACCAGACTCTACATACAAATGCCCGCCGCCTTCATGTACACCATGGCATCCCATGGAGACAAGCTAGACAAATTGTCCAAGAACTGTCCTATCTGTGCTCCTTTACATTGTACATCTCATGTAGCAGGAGCAAATCCTCGAGGTTTACAGACAAACCATTTTGACAGATGGATATAACTCATACTAACTTATTTCCCAACAAACCTTTCCCTTCATGTGGTCATCGATACATATTCCCGGTTCATATGGGCTGTTCCTATGGACGCCTGAAAGAGCTAAATCTGTTTGTTCATTTTTACTCCAGTGCTTCTCCGTCATGGGTATTCCCCATACCATAAAAACAGATAATGGTCCTGCTTACACCAGCAAAAACTTCAAATCCTTTTTGCGAGGAATGGCAGATCAAACATATTACAGGAATTCCATATAATCCACAAGGACAAGGGAATAGTTGAACGTGCCCACAGAACGCTTAAAACTCAGCTATTAAACAACGAAAAACAAGCATGCCTCCAATGGATTCTTTATCTTTAACATTATTCACCTTAAACTTCTTAAATATACCTCAAGGAGATCCCTATACCGGAGCTGAACGTCACTTTCAAGAAGATATGCAAACTCAAAAAAACAATCAATTCACCTATCTGGGTGAAAATTGATGATAAATGGATTGCAGGTCACCTCCTCATTCGGGAAGAGGCTATGCTTTCATTTCTCAGACGGCAACGCTGCCAAGAAACTCTGGGTCCCTCTGCGACTTGTTAAGACTAGAATTCTCCAAGAACTCAGAAAACAACTAATTAATTTTCAATATAAAGTTCTTAAATTTTTAAATTGCAAGTTGCTGTTTAAACTTCCTGGATTGGTTCCTTTTATGATCTTGTTTTTGCAGTCTGTGATCATGGTTCATGTCTAATATCTTGCCTTACAGCCTAAATATTTTCTTCTTACAAAAAAAAAGGGTGGAAAAAATGGGTGGACTCTGATCACAGTGCTCATTACAAAAATGTTTGCTAAATCAATGAAAAATTGTTTTTCTAATGATTCTGTTCACAGGATGAGATATTCAAATCCAGTAAACCTGCGCTACAGTGCTCAATACTCCGAGAGACTCCTAAAACAGTGCTCCCTAAAAATTTAATAATTTGCAAAACTAATTTTTCCCAATGCTCTATTCACAGGAAAAGACACTTTCTCACCATCATTTGCCGGCTTTATATTTATGAAGCGCTTGACTCAACTACCTATCACCCTAAATGGGTCACATATACAGCTGTAAGATATTGATCGATCAAATGTATGTGTATGTGAACATGTGGTGGCCACCATATGTTTGTGATTAATGTTGTGTCTATGTTATGTCTCAACTACTACCTTCTAATTTCCTGACCACTACAAACCTCTATTACATTCATCAACTCCACTGCTGATCCACTAGATTTAATCGATTTTAAAATCATCAATTCTCATACTTATTTCCCTACTCCACCCATGTTGGAGCTTCTTTATATTCTTCTCTCCATCCCAAACTTGGATCCCTACAAAGCCTTAAAATCCCTACTTGTGATTAACCTCCAAAAGTGTTTTTGTCTCACCTAAGCTAACAGGTACAGTTACGTTGCCAATGTTCCCTTGCTGAAGAAGCCCTGCAAGACGCCCCACACACCGATGTTCCAGACACCTGCTCCAGCGCCAAGACTCCTGTTCCAGAGTTCAAGAGTATCACACCGATGTTCCGGACACCTGTTCCAGCACTCAAGACTCCTGTTCCAGAATTGGAGATACTTGTTCCAGTGTTCCTGAGACCCAATCCAGTGTTCCTGACAATTCAACGAGTTCCTGATCGCTGCTCTCCAAGACTCATACTCATATGATCACCGCTATTGCTGTTCCAGAAGTAGCCCCACAGACTTTGTTCCAGACACCCGACTTTATATAAAATATAGCAAATTGACTCTCACAAATTGTGGACAGTGCAAACTATAGTCCATTATAATCTGACAGCTAAAAACACTTTATCTTGAACTTTGCTTTGGGTCCAAAAAAACAAGTTAGGATCCTAAAGTAACATGTATTATCATTTTTGCAATTGAATTGTTTTTCTTATCTTAATTTTCTGTACATTACTAAATATTTCTTACCTTTTCAATTTTTATTAGTAAACTAATCAGGGGGGAGTTGTTGCAGGACTCCTAAGGGCCGCTGCATCTGCTCTTGATTGCCTCCCCCGCAGATCACTCCATAGATATGGGGTAGTCTAGATGTGGCAGTTTATCCGATCAAGTGTATGCTGTACTAGCTGGTATAAATATTTCTCCCATGCTATCACAATCATCGTGGGACTAGCTTGATCTTACCAGCATATTAGCCTGGCCACGTGAGACACCTAAGTAATTAGGACACAGAGAGAAATGCTTGTTTGTTTCCAAAAACAAACAAGCATGGCTCCCTGATAAAATAATATAAACTACAATGAAGTAGAGGAGACTTGTGAAGGCTTGAGAAATGTTTACGTGGTGCTAATCTTTGGTACAGTGACATGCCATCTCAGAAACCCCTTCTCTTACATTTCAAGACTCAAAACATTAGCACAGTAAAGGCCCTAGGTGAAGTGCAGGGAGGGGTTACCTGAGGTGGCATTGACCCTCCCTGCTTTCCATAACAATGGGAGGAAGGTCTGAGTTGCGGGGGGGGGGGTATAAGCACCAGCCGGTTCCC
>JAJIBD010026711.1:0-87158 GCA_021461705.1 Cryptotis parvus
GTTTAAATTGATTATATAACAGAGCTCCAATATTAAAATCAATATGGAAAACAATAATTTTTAAGATAAAAGTTAAAACAGTGACCAAGATAGAAAGACAGTCCACAGAATGGGAAAGAATATTCACCCAATACCCATCTGATAAGGGGTTAATATCCAGGATATATCAGGCACTGGTACAGCTATATAAGAGAAAACAGACAACCCCATTAGAAAATGGGGAAAGGAGATGAACAGAAACTTTGACAAGGAAGAACCGAATGGCCAAAAGGCATATGAAAAAATGCTCATCATCACTAATCATCAGAGAGATGCAAATCAAAACAACAATGCCATATCACCTTGTTGCAGGACTCCTAAGGGCCGCTGCATCTGCTCTGGATTGCCTCCCGCAGATCACTCCGTAGATAAGGGGGTAGTCTAAATGTGGCAGTTTATCCGACCATGTATGCTGTACTAGCTGGTATAAATATTCTCCCATGCTATCACAATCATCGTGGGACTAGCTAGATCTTACCAGCATATTAACCTGGCCAACGTAAGGACACCTAAGTAATTAGACCAGAGAGAAATGCTGTTTGCTTCCAAACAAACAAGCATGGCTCCCTGATAAAAATATAAAACTACAATGAAGTAGAGGAGACTTGTGAAGGCTTGGAGAAATATTTAACTGGCATTGGTGTTTGATCTTTGGTACAGTGACATGCCATCTCAGAAACCCCCTTCTCTACATTTCAAAGGCATTCCGGCTCAAAACATTAGCACAGTAAAGGCCCTAGGTGAGATGCAGGGGAGGGACTACCAGAGGGCATTGGACCCTCCCTGCTTCCCATAACAATGGGAGGAAGGTCTGAGTTGCTGGGGGGGTAAACTTGCAGGTTCCCGCTCTCCCGGGCTTCTTCTTCCCGGTGGGATCTCGCCTTGTGAGCGTTTATTCCCCTTGGAAGTTTCACACGTGGTGGTCGCCATCTTGGCCTACACGTGGCTGGGGTTCCTAGCCAGGAATCCTAAGCATCGGGTTTTTCCCTTTTTGCTGATTTGTATGCCTGAACCTGTGATAAGTAAAGCTTTTAAAAACCTCATCGGATTTCTGAGTGTTCATCCATTCCTCGCCGGCTTCGGAGGTAGAAGGGAACTCGCTTCCCGGCACTGTCGGGGACCCCCGGCGGAGCGCCCGACATTTGGCGTCCCTGGTGTGGGCACCACGAACATCGCCTGGTCTAATTATCATCGGACAGAGATCATCTGCCTCCGAACCGTGGAGTAAAATGATGGATATCTCATGGTATAGATACATTGTATCTTTTTATTGGCTCGGAACCATACATAGCCCAGTCTATAAAGTTCCTTTCTGAGAACTACTCTATCTTTTCACAAATCATCTGGGTCCTTGCGATTTTTTAAACTGTACCTTTGCGTAAGGACAATGTTTAATAGAGAGAGGGAAGAAAGTAATAAATTGAATGCAATCTTAAGGGACCAGATTTACTCAGCGATTGAAGAAATAAGTGAGGATCATAAAGCTACAGGTAGACTGGTCTTAAAGCTTGAGGACAGAATTATTAAACAGAGTTTAAAATTTGAAAAGAAATTAGAAGAACAGGAAAGTAAAAATTATTAACCAGATTTTAAAATTTAAGGAAAAATTAGAAGAACAGGATTTAAAATTCAAAGGAAAAATTAGAAGAACAGGATTTAAAATTCAAAGAAAAATTAGAAGAACAGGAAAGTAAAATTATTAACCAGATTTTAAAATTTGAGGAAAAATTAGAAGAACAGGATTTAAAATTCAAGGAAAAATTAGAAGAACAGGATTTAAAATTCAAAGAAAAATTAGAAGAACAGGAAAGTAAAATTATTAAACAGGATTTAAAATTTGAAGTAAAGTTTGAAGAGCAGAAAAAGGTTATCGATAAAATCAGCATTATCTTAGAGGAAGAAATTGACAGACAGAGAGATAGAATAGATGAACAGAAAGAGGAGGTTTGGAAGTTACACATAAGATTGAAAGAACAAAAGGAAGAAACATATAGGAAACTTGAAAACTTAAACCAAGAAATGGATGTGTTACGTGAGGGAGATTTCTGATTTCATAACTTATCAATCAGGACCTAGCGCATACCCAATACTGAGGCGTGAACCAACTAAAAAGCCGCTCACAAACACGCCCCAAAACTGTAGACTTGAAAAAGGTGTATACATTCCCAGCAAAAAAATCTAAAAAGAATTCTAATGTGGCTGATAACTTAGAGGAGGAACAGGAAAACCCAGAGGAGGCAAATTCCCAAGCTGAAAATCTCTCCAGAGTTAATACCCTCAATGGGGTAGATCTTCCTCTGCCAGATACTACAAGCTCTGATGAGGAAGAAGGGGAGGAACAAATTAGCTCGAGTCAAAGAGCAAAGCGCAGCAATCTTTCTCATGACCAATCTAAAGATAAAGTAAAACCGATTCATGAAGACTTAAAAATTGAGGCAATAACCCCGCTTAGGAAGGCTTGAGACAGGTTTGGAATATCAAGTCCTTATACTTTAAAAATATTTAGCTGATCTCGAGCGAAAATGATCAGTGGTTATTGGGAGACTTTGAAACGGTAGCCGATACTTGTCTAAACAAATCACAGTACATGCAATGGCATATGTGGTATGCAGATGGGGTTAACCAGAATATTGACACTTTAAGAGAAAAGGAATCAGGCCATACTATAACTTTTGCCATGCTAAAAGGTGAAGGTGAATGGAAAAAGAAAGCAAAACAAGTCGACATTACCTGAACCTATTTTAAAATTTGTTCGGGAGACAGCATTAAAGCGTGGAAAGAGTAGGTTCCGACCCAGAATTTCTAGGTAGCTATACGAAAATTTACCAGGGTCGTGATGAACCATACTTTGATTTTGTTGGGAGATTATGTGAAACATCCAAAGACAGGTTCAAGACCCAACCACTCAAGAAATCCTAAAACGAAACTTAGCATATGAGAATGCTAATCAAAAATGCTCGAAGCATTACTATATGGTATTAAGGAAAAGGATGACCTCATGGGGTATCTAAAGGCCTGTAGAAATGTCGGTTTAACCTCCCATAAAACACAGGATGATATAGAGGCTTATCCCATACAGCAGGAGGATCAGGAGAGGGATGAAATGTCAGACAGCTCTAGGGGGAGAAACAATAAACTTCAAAGGATAAACAATAATCGGAGAAACTATTCTAATAATCCCAGCTCCACCCCTCGAAGGGCCCCACCTGGACCATGCCCAAGGTGCAGAAAAGGAAAACATTGGGCCAGAGACTGTCGGTCTTGGAGGCGAAGTCAGCCTCAGGCTTCATCTGGACAGATAAGCTGCTTTTAGCTGGAAAGAAGGGACACACCCGTAGAGATTGCCCATCTTCTAAAACTATCAATACAGGGCAACATTCTAATAATCCCTTTATAGGAAATGTTACATGGACCCCTCCCAGGTTCCACAAGCTCCGCAGGCTCAAATAACATCTATTCCTCCCCTAATGCGGAAACTGGGTGGGGGCCAGCCCCAGGCCCAGCTGAATCCAGGGGCACTCTCCTTCATTCCACCTGCCCAGTATCCTCCGAATCAGAATCCACAGAATTACAGTCAATAAATGCTCTCTGGCCTACCCCATCAGGCAGTGACAGTCTCGACATTCTCTGCCCTAAGACTGTCACAATATACCCAAGTCAAGACCCCTACATGCTAAAAACAGGGATAAAAAGGACCTGCTCCCCAGGTAGTATGGGTTTAATTCAGGGGAGCGATTGGCTGAAATTTAAGGGAATTATGGTGCATTTCGGACTTCTGGATCCTGAATCTCATGGAGAGATAATACTGTCAATATCTGTGCCAACCAAATGGACTTTTAAAAAAGGGGAACCACTTGCTAAACTATTATTATTTTTTGAGGATCCGTGTAGTCAGTCCGAAAACCCTACAGCTGGTGGCTTAAACCAACCATTCTGCCAACTTCATTGTTGGTTATGCAGCCACACAGAACCAAGCCCACCAGCCACCTGCTAACTATCTAGTTGGGTACACTGCCAGAATTTCTCAGGCCAAGCGGCCGGTTATACCCATCGAAATTTATAAAAAGTAAATTCAAAAGGCATGTTGGATACAGGGGCAGACATATCCATAATCTCCACCAAGTATTGGCCCTCTAACTGGGCCCTAAAGAAAGTGCCCCCATAGCCTGAGTAGGCAATATCTCCTCCTCTCTTCTCCGACAGAGTGCCAGGTGGCTGCTGTGTATTGGCCCTGAAGGGAATGTAGCCATGGTCCAGCCTTATATAGCCCCTATGCCTTTAACTTTATGGGGTCGAGACATGCTGGAGCAGTGGGGGGCAGTAATCCACATACCTCGTCCACTCCCCGCGAGCACCAATTCCAGCTCTCCATAATAAGCCTAACACCGGAGTAACCCTTTTTAATTGGGGCCGCTGTGGTTAGCGCCCACTACCTATCCGTATTCAGTGGAAGTCTGACAAACCTATATGGACACCACAGTGGCCCCTCAATACCAAAAAAATTAGAGGCGCTAACAAATCTAGTGGAAGAACAGCTGAAATTAGGACATATTGAGGGAAACGTTTTCAGAATGGAATTCTCCTGTTTTTGTAATACAGAAAAAATCAGGCAAATGGCGTTTGCTGATTGACTTAAGGAATGTAAATTCTACTATGGTCCCCATGGGAGCCCTACAACCTGGGCCCCCTCTCCAGCAGCTATTCCTAAGGATTGGCCACTAATTATCATAGATTTAAAAGACTGCTTTTACAGCATACCTATCCACCCAGATGATCGGAAAAGGTTTGCATTTTCAGTCCCTTCCATTAATCATAAAGGTCCTTTACGTAGGTTTCCAGTGGACAGTATTGCCCCAAGGAATGACTAATTCACCTACGATGTGTCAACACTTTGTTGATGAGGTTTTGCGACCCATTCGGTGCTAAATTTCCTGGGTGCATACATCATCCACTACATGGATGATATCCTGCTAGCTTGTGATAATTCCAGAGATCTCCAGAATTTATATAATGATGTAATGACAGTTTTACCAGAGGCTGGCTTACAAGTAGCTCCGGAGAAAATCCAGATGCAGCCTCCATATGAATATTTGGGCTATGCTCTTGACCGCACTACAGTGCGTCCTCAAAAGATCTCCATTAGTCAGAAAAGGCTCAAAACCTTGAATGATTTTCAAAAACTGCTGGGGGATATCAACTGGGTGCGCCCTCCCTTGGTATTCCTAACTGTGAGCTCAGTAACCTGTTCCACACCCTTGAAGGTGATCCTGCTTTAAATAGCCCAAGGCAGCTAACTCCTAAAGCTCAGAAGGAATTAGATTTTTTCATGAATCGGCTTCAAAAATCTTACCTCTCCAGATTTAATCCCGGAGAAAAGGTATGGTTCTTGGTCTTCAACACTCCCGAGTCTCCAACTGCTGCTATAGCCCAATTATCTGGACCGTTAGAATGGGTTTACTTACATAACAAGCAGAATCGTACTGCTACACCTTACCTTGAGATGATAGCTAACCTTATAATTAAGGGAAGATCAAGAACCCAAGTATTACTTGGACATGATCCCCATGTAATTGTACTACCTGACCCTAAAAAAGAAATTGAAGCTGTTTTACCACTCAGTGAAATCCTTCAGAGAGCTTTAGCAGATTTTTCAGGAGAAATATCTTATCATTACCCAGCTGGAAAAACCTGGGAATTTCTGAAAAGGACACCTTTTATAATTTCCACCATTGTCCGCCTCCTCTCCCATTCCTGATGCTCCAGTGTATTATATTGATGGCTCCTCATCAGGAAGGGGTGGAATTACAGGTCCTTCGTTGACCACTACTGTGCATACAAATTATAAATCTGCCCAACAAGTGGAACTCGCCACCCTGATACATTTACTATCCCATGTATCTGGCCCATGTAATGTGGTGAGTGATTCTGCATATGTAGTTGGTTTATTTCCCTGGAATTGTCACTGCTTCTTTAAATGCCCATAATCCTATAATTCAGGAGCTACTCCATAAACTACAAGATCTCCTCCGAAATAGAACATTCCCTATATACATCTCCCACATCCGTTCTCACAGCCGACTCCCTGGCCAATGGTTCGAGGGAAACGAAGCAGCAGATCTCTTGGCAGCACCAGTATTTAAATCAGCTGAGGAAGAGCACCAGACTCTACATACAAATGCCCGCCTTCATGTACACCATGGCATGCCATGGAGACAAGCTAGACAAATTGTCCGCAACTGTCCTGTCTGTGCTCCTTTACATTGTACATCTCATGTAGCAGGAGCAAATCCTCGAGGTTTACAGACAAACCAATTGTGGCAGATGGATATAACTCATACTAACTTATTTCCCAACAAACCTTTCCTTCATGTGGTCATCGATACATATTCCCGGTTCATATGGGCTGTTCCTATGACGTCTGAAAGAGCTAAATCTGTTTGTTCATTTTTACTCCAGTGCTTCTCCGTCATGGGTATTCCCCATACCATAAAAACAGATAATGGTCCTGCTTACACCAGCAAAACCTTCAAATCCTTTGCGAGGAATGGCAGATCAAACATATTACAGGAATTCCATATAATCCACAAGGACAAGGGAATAGTTGAACGTGCCCACAGAACGCTTAAAACTCAGCTATTAAAGCAACGAAAAACAAGCATGCCTCCAATGGATTCTTTATCTTTAACATTATTCACCTTAAACTTCTTAAATATACCTCAAGGAGATCCCTATACCGCGGCTGAACGTCACTTTCAAGAAGATATGCAAACTCAAAAACAGTCAATTCACCTATCTGGGTGAAAATTGATGATAAATGGATTGCAGGTCACCTCCTCATTTGGGGAAGAGGCTATGCTTTCATTTCTACAGACGATAACGCTGCCAAGAAACTCTGGGTCCCTCTGCGACTTGTTAAGACTAGAATTCTCCAAGAATCAGAAAACAACTAATTCTTTCAATATAAAGTCTTAAATTTTAAATTGCAAGTTGTTGTTTAAACTTCCTGGATTGGTTCCTTTTAATAATGATCTTGTTTTGCAGTCTGTGATCATGGTCCATGTCTAATATCTTGCCTTACAGCCTAAATATTTTCTTTCTTACAAAAAAAAACGGTGGAAAAATGGGTGGACTCTGATCACAGTGCTCATTACAAAAATGTTTGCTAAATCAATGAAAAATTGTTTTTCTAATGATTCTGTTCACAGGATGAGATATTCGAATCCAGTAAACCTGCGCTTACAGTGCTCAATACTCCGAGACTCCTAAAAAACAGTGCTCGCTAAAAATTTAATAATTTGCAAAACTAATTTTTCCCAATGCTCTATTCACAGGAAAAGACACTTTCTCACCATCATTTGCCGGCTTTATATTTATGAAGCGCTTGACTCGTTACCATTTATCACCCTAAATGGGTCACATATACAGCTGTAAGATATTGATCGATCAAATGTATGTGTGCGCTGTGTGTGCATGTGGTGGCCACCATTATGTTTGTGATTAATGTTGTGTCTATGTTATGTCTCAACTACTACCTTCCTCAATTTCTGACCACTACAAACCTCTATTACATTCATCAACTCCACTGCTGATCCACTAGATTTATCAATTTTAAAATCATCAATTCTCATACTTATTTCCCTGCTCCACCCATGTTGGAGCTTCTTTATATTCTTCTCTCCATCCCAAACTTGGATCCCTACAAAGCCTTAAAATCCCTACTTGTGATTAACCTCGAAAAGTGTTTTTGTCCCGCCTAAGCTACAGGTAGAGTTACCAGTGCCAATGTTCCCTTGCTGAAGAAGCCCTGCAAGACGCCCACACCGATGTTCCAGACACCTGCTCCAGCGCTCAAGACTCCTGTTCCAGAGTTCAAGATATCACACCGATGTTCCGACACCTGTTCCAGCACTCAAGACTCCTGTTCCAGAATTCGAGATACTTGTTCCAGTGTTCCTGAGACCCAATCCAGTGTTCCTGACAATTCAACGAGTTCCTGATCGCTGCTCTCCAAAGACTCATACTCATATGATCACCGCTATTGCTGTTCCAGAAGTAGCCCCACAGACTTTGTTCCAGACACCCGACTTTACATAAAATATAGCAAATTGACCTCACAAATTATGGACAGTGCAAACTACAGTCCGTTATAATCAGACAGCTAAAAGCACTTTTATCTTGAACTTTGCTTTGGGTCCAAAAAACAAGTTAGGATCCTAAAGTAACATGTATTATCATTTTGCAATTGGAATTGTTTTTTCTTATCTTAATTTTCTGTACATTACTAAATATTTCTTACCTTTTCAATTTTTATTAGTAAACTAATCAGGGGGAGTTGTTGCAGGACTCCTAAGGGCCGCTGCATCTGCTCTGGATTGCCTCCCCCAGATCACTCCGTAGATAAGGGGGTAGTCTAAATGTGGCAGTTTATCCGACCATGTATGCTGTACTAGCTGGTATAAATATTCTCCCATGCTATCACAATCATCGTGGGACTAGCTAGATCTTACCAGCATATTAGCTTGGCCAACGTAAGGACACCTAAGTAATTAGACCAGAGAGAAATGCTGTTTGCTTCCAAACAAACAAGCATGGCTCCCCTGATAAAATATAAAACTACAATGAAGTAGAGGAGACTTGTGAAGGCTTGGAGAAATATTTAACTGGCATTGGTGTTGATTTGATCTTTGGTACAGTGACATGCCATCTCAGAAACCCCCTTCTCTACATTTCAAAGGCATTCCAGCTCAAAACATTAGCACAGTAAAGGCCCTAGGTGAGATGCAGGGAGGGACTACCAGAGGGCATTGGACCCTCCCTGCTTCCCCATAACAATGGGAGGAAGGTCTGAGTTGCTGGGGGTATAAACTTGCAGGTTCCCGCTCTCCCAGGCTTCTTCTTCCCGGTGGGATCTCGCCTTGTGAGCGTTTATTCCCTTGGAAGTTTCACACGTGGTGGTCGCCATCTTGGCCTACACGTGGCTGGGGTTCTAGCCAGGAATCCTAAGCATCGGGTTTTTCCTTTTGCTGATTTGTATGCCTGAACCTGTGATAAGTAAAGCTTTTTAAAAAACCTCATCGGATTTCTGAGTGTTCATCCATTCCTCGCTGGCTTCGGAGGTAGAAGGGAACTCGCTTCCGGCACTGTCGGGACCCGCGGAGCGCCCCCGACATCACCCTCACCACCACAGAGAATGGCCCATACCAAAAAGGGTAAAAGCAACAAGTGCTGGCATGGATGTGGGGAAAAGGGGACTCTCATACACTGTTGGTGGGAATGTCGACTTGTACAACCTTTCTGGAAAGCAATATGGACATTCCTCCAAAGACTAGAAATTGAGCTCCCCTTTGACCCAGCCATACCGCTCCTGGGAATATACCCTGGAAAGCCAAAACACACAGCGGAAACACAATCCGCACTTTTTATTTTCATAGCAGCACTGTTCACAATAGCCAAAACCTGGAAACAACCAGTATGCCCAAGAACTGAGGACTGGATAAAGAAACTGTGGTACATCTACACAATGGAATACTATGCAGCTGTCAGAAAAAATGAAGTTATGAAATTTTGCTATAAATGGATGGATATGGAAAAAATCATGTTGAGTGAAATTAGTCAGAAGGAAAGAGAGAGACATAGAATGACTGCATTTATTTGCATGACATAAATATACTAGGTGATCTTACCAAAAGTGGAAATTACCAAGCGTGTGGGAGTCAGAGGTTGGTTTAGATAGAGAAAGGAACATGAGTGAATAAATGTCTAAAGTTCTGATACTAACATAGAACTGAGCATTAAATATAGACAAAAAAAATGCAAGTGATGGCTTCTAAGTGTACGTAGGTGCAACCCACAATGTGTGGGAGAAGGAGGAGAGAGAGAGAGGGAGAGGAGAGGAGATAAAGAACCTGCCATTTAGGCAGGATGTGGAGGGGAGGGAATTGGGGACATGGGTGGTGGCTGAGGGGGCACTGGTGGAGGGCGGGGTGCTGGAACACTATGTGACCGAAACCCCCAAGCGTGAACAACGTTGTAATTGTATATCTCACGGTGGTATAATAAAATGTTAAATACAAAAAAAAATAAAACAATGACATTCACTGAAAAAAAAAAAAAGTTATTATATCTTATCAACGGGTTGTTCAGTCCTTGTCTAAGCATTTACTAAGCTGTATGTTGCTGGTTGAGTCTTCTGTGTTATTGCTTTTGTTTGTGGAATTGGCTTTTATGTTACTTTCCCATCTAACTTGGTTTGCTCCTACTAGAATTTTAGCATTGAGTAATTAGGAGGTGTCACATAATCAGATGCGGACGCAGCTACCTGTATGCTGAGGGTGCCCAGCCTTTCCAGGTTTGGAGTTTAGTGTGTCATCAATTTTACCTGATGGGTTTTTATCTCAGAGATTTACTTGTGAATTGATAGTGCAAGGCTGTTGGATCAAAAATATTGTCATTTTTGAAAAAATATAACTGGTCACTTGTCTTCCCATTGTTATTGATTTGCTCAAGCAGGCACCAGTAATGCCTCCATTCCTCCCCCATTGTATGCTAGTCCAGCCCTAGGGCATCTGCTTACTCAGGAACCCGAAGAGCCTCAAACCATTCATTCAGGTCATGGGAATGAGGTCTATTATTGTTACTGTGTTTGGCATATGGAATACTACACGGGTAGCTTGCCAGGCTCTGCTGTGTGGGCAGGATACTCTCAGTAGTAGGTAGGCTCTCAGTTTTTGCATGTACTGATGTATCGCAAGTGCAACAGGGAGCCGGTAGCATCTCTGTCCCATGGATCTGTGTCTCTGGTTCATGGCTGACAGACTGGGAGCAGCTCATGGATGGGTACACCAAGCCTCCAGGATGGGCCAGAGGTGGGGGGAAAGGAATCCCAGCTCCATCTAAACAAAAGTCCAGTGACTTTAGCTGCCAAGACCAGCATACCTGGGCTTGAAATAGACTTCTTTATAGGGTGGGGCTCTGACAAGACAGACTTGAAATCGGCTTCTCTCTTGGATGGAGTTATGACGGAGCTGTGGAGTCTGGCTCTTTCTGTGGTGCATGCCTGCGATCACCATTATTTTTTGGCAATCCATTATTAATAGAAAAAGGTTATTTCAAACTTGTAGTAGACTAATTGTACCTATAAGTCATTCTTCTTTAGCCTGCACACAATATCTTTCTTGAAATAAGGTGTACCCTAAATTTTGCACAACACAAACAGGCAACTGCTTTTAATTATATGCTGTTTTTAGTCTTGAATCCTTAAAATACTTCATATCTTCTCTTTGCCTATGTTTTTATGTGTCAGCCAGATCAAAAGGCTAAAATGCTCAGCAATGGAAAAGCTCGTCATTAAGTGACTAAATGAGACAAAACCTATGACACCATCTTTCCTCCCCCTTCTTTTTAGAACTGAACCAAATATGTGTGACAATTGACTTCTATTTCACTGATATACCACAACTGATAATGAACATTAATTAATTTTCTTAAAATCTGAATGCTAAAGGAAAAGCTTGGTCATTAGAATTCTTAGTTCAAAATTAACTTAGTTGACTTGGCGACTTGCTGCTACCGGTTCTTCCCATGCTTGGCTGATCATGAGGCATCCATGAGAGAGGACAGGTTCTGGTCCTGGCCCTACAACCAAATAGAGCCTCAGAAGAAGGCAGAGGAAACCCCTGCACCATGATGGCAGCCATTTTCAATGTCTGGGCTCCACAGCTCGTCAGAGCCCCACCCAAGAAAGAAGCCGATCTCAAGCCCAGCTCATCAGAGTCCAACCTTAGAGAGATGCATATTTCAAACCTAGGTATGCAGGTCTTGATGACTAAAGTCACGGGCTTCTGTGGAGATGGAGGAAGGGTCCCTTCCCCCCACCTCTATCCCTTTTGGGAGACCAGTTGGACCTGCACACAAACTGCTCTGGTGCTGTCGTCTGTGATTCAGAGACACTGACACATGGGACAGCTACTATCAGCTCTTTCAGTGGCCTGCCACTGCATTGCTGCCACATTGGGCATCAAATTAGTAGAAACCAACCATATTCCAGAAATTCAGATGGTCAATGCAAGAACAGAAACAGACCAGATTAGCCCATAAACCTAAACCCCATCCTAAACCCTAAACCCCATCCTGGACCATTTCATGAACCCCACTGCCCTCTTCCAGTACTCAATGGACCTGAAGACCTGTCCTTTTGCAAATTACTCTATCCACTGAGGAGAAGAAAAAGAAGGAGGCGAGAATGCTTTTAGCCTGACAGAAGACTGGGCCCCCTGGGATTAAGTCAAGAGCCACAGCAGAGCCTGGCAAACTACCCTACTGTATTTGATATGCCAAAAACAGTAACATTAATGGACCTCATTTCCAACAAATGGAGACATACTGGAACCTGCTTGAGCAAGTCAATGAACAATGGGAAAAACAAGTGACACAAGTGATACAACTGACTTGGTAACTTGGCAATAGGCAATGAAGTACTAATACTTAAGCCTTATGAAAGAAGGCAGTTTTGCTTTGCCATGTTAAGTCTCATATGCAGTATATGTGAGATATATTGGAAGTAAGTCCTATGTCACCAAGATTGTACATTAAAGGAAGTGGCTTGAAATTCATAATGAGTGTTTGTTCTTACTTCTGCTTAGAAAGAGAAGTACAGATACTTATAGGGTTTTTTTTTTTTTTGCTTTTTGGGTCACACCTGGCAATGCTCAGGGGTTTCTCCTGGCTCTGCACTCAGGAATCACTCCCTGGCGGTGCTTGGGGGACCATATGGGATGCTGGGGATCGAACCTGGGCAGGCACAGGCCAGCTGCTTGCAAGACAAAAGCCGTACCCGCTGGGCTATCACTCCGCCCCCAGATACTGATAGGTTTACTTTCAAAGTTATAGCAAGCATTTTATATTTGCAAGAAATGATAATTGTAGGGCAAGTAATTAATAAAACTAAAAAAAAATTGAGAACAAAAACTGAGTAATATTTTCAGTTGATTTAAAAACTAAATTTTGCAGTGATGATCAGATGGCAAAATTAAAGATTTATGGTTTTGTGACTATAATGTATAATTTTATATTTAAATACTTTAGATTTAATATGTATATAAGTCAGATAACAAAATTCAGTTATATTCAAATTATAAACATATTCCTAAATTATTATAAATTGAAAGTGCCTAAAACTGTAGAATTTTACCTAAAAATACCTAATATGGAGAATTTACAATAGCTTTACATTGACCTCGCTACAGTTTTAAAAGATTTCTAAGAATCTATAGATAAGTATTGGATCTGGAGAGATAGTACCACAGCTAACGTGCTTGCCTGTATGCAGCCAGCCCAAGTTCCATCCCTGGTACCTAATATGTTCCCCCATCTCCATTGGAAGTGATCTCAGAATACAGAGCCAGATTTAATCTATGTGTGTGGCCCAAAAAGCAAACAAAAATAAAAGAAAATAAATAAGAAAAAAAGATTCATCTCCCCACCCAAACTCCTTTTTTTCAGCTGTCTAAGTTGTTATCTAGTAAAAAAAAAATTGGAGGAAAATGGGGGGCTAAGGGAGTCATTGAGGAATCAGAGAAAGATAAATGGTGATAAGAACAAAGGAAAGAAATGCTGATGAATAGTCTAGAAAAATTTCCAGTGCGGTTACTGGCACATGAATCTGGATGTCAAAAAAATAATTTCCAAGTATCCCAGTTTGGAAGAGGTCTCTTTTCCAAAGAAACCACAAACCTGGATTAAAAATATGTAGTATCCAAAAATTAAAACAACCTTTGGGACCAAAGACAGAAAGAATACTGCAAAATTTCTGCTATCTCGAAAGACAATAGTGATTAATAAGATAGAACAACCCAGAGGGCAGATGGACAAATTTTAGAAACTCTTCCCAGAAAACAGAATCCAGGTTTGGCTTGCCTCCATTGGTCTCTTTTTTCAAATGAGAAACTACCACAAACCTATGAAATTAGAAATGTATCTCAGAGTCACAATTCAAAGAAAAATGATTACTAAATATAATCATTGTTAAATATTTAACAATTCATAAATGGCATGTCTATATAGACATATACAAACATAACACACACATACCATTTATAAATTGTATGTTTCCCTATTTCTGTAGCTCATAGCCCATGATTCTATTCTCAATAAGTGTATCAAATGCACTAGACCCTGCATTTAGCAAATCCAAGGTGAAATTCCTCATGGACCGTCTCTAACAGTTTTCTATATCAGACCTGGTAAAAGTCTTTTAATTTGGTTAGTTTTCTGCTGGGTGACTTATTGTAAAAATGTATTAACCAGAATCAGGTAAGCATGGTGGTACTTCTGCTTTATTCACTATATCACTGTATCACTGTCTTCCCGTCCATCATTGATTTGCTTGAGCGGGCACCAGTAACATCTCCATATGTCCTGTCTCATGCAAGTAGAGCCCAAGGACATCTGCTTGCTCCAGGAACAAAAAAGAGCCTCAAACCTTCCATCAGGTCATGGGAATGAGGTCTATAATTGTCACTGGTATTTGGCATATCAAATATGATACGGGTATCTTGCCAGGCTCTGTCGTGCAGGGTAGCATACTTTGTCTCTGCTTTATTACACTGTTTTTCTTAAAAAGAAGATTTGTGGGAGGCCTCTTAAGCAGTACTCAGGAGAGTTCTATTTTCAGGGGAAACTGGGAATTAGCTGTAGGCTACTGGTTCAGTGTTTAGTCCCTAGTTATTCAGTACTGTCTGGTTCCCAAGACATTGGGGCCATGAGGGCCATACACACTCCTGTACTATGTTGGTGGGTGTCATATGCTGTTGGGAACTGAAAACAGGACATGTATACAAAGAACATGTCCCAGCCTTTAAACTCTCTCTCCCTTGACCCTGGTTCATACAGCAGATGTATAGCGTTTGTTGCACAATATTTTTTTTTTTTTCTTTTTGGGTCATACCGAGCAATGCTCAGGGGATACTCCTGGCTCTGCACCCAGGAATTACTCCTGGCGGTGCTCAGGGGACCATATGAGGCCCGGGAATCGGACCTGAGTCAGCTGAGTGCAAGGCAAACGCCCTACCTGCTGTGCTAACACTCTGGCCCTTGTTACATACTATTATTATAAAATAATACATTGTCATTCTTTTCTTTCCTCCATAATAATTATTTAATATATGAATAGTTTTACTTATAAATGTACGATTTGGGACTGGAGTAATAGTCCAGAGGGTAGGGCATTTGCCTTGCACGCAGACGATCCGGGTTTGATCCCCAGCATCCCATATGGTCCCCCAAGCACTGCCAGGAGTAATTCCTGAGTGCAAAGCCAGGAGTAACCCCTAAACACCACCAGGTGTGACCCAAAAAAGAAAAACAAACAAACAAATAGATAAATAAACAAACAAATGAATGAATGAATAAATAAATAAAAAGATGTACGATTTGCATATGGGAAAATAAGTTTAGTAGGCATGAAAGACTATTATAGATAAGAAAAACGTTCTGTGGGTAGGGGGTATCTAATCAATTCTGGGGGTAGAGGGTATCTAAACTGCATTTAGAGATGTGCTTTGTCATTTCGAGTGACTGAAGTTGTTAAATTAAACATATAAAATCTTTTAAAGCTGATATATAAAATAAAGAATATCACCTTAATATGCTTGTAATTGCAAATATATATTATTTCATGTGGAAAATAAATTCTTTCCACACTCATCACAGATAATTATCATTTCCTAATATTTTTAATATAATAAATATATACCCAATTTCACCTTTAGCTTTAAATTCTGAGGATCGCTTTTAATATTGTCCTTACCCAGATATTAAATAGATAATTTATTTTTTTAAGTAATCATACTTCCTTAATAATTCAATGCTGGTATTTAAAAAATGAAAAAATCATAAATTGTATTATTTTACCCAAATTTGAAGTACATAAGCAAAATGATATAAATTTTACCAGTCTTTGTTTTTGAAAAGTGATTTTCACTTCAAATTTCATGTTTAAGCCCTAGAGTACTGAAATACAAAAGATACCTTATTATATATTATTTGTAGTGGTGTGGATACAGAAAATAATTGCAGAAAGCAGGTGAACACTATTAAATGTTAATGGGAAATATATTTATACATTTTACATCATTTGCAAATAAAAAAACTCTAAATGGTATTAAGAAAGAAAAGCCCAATGATTTTGGGAGGGTTTTCTTACAATATGGCTGCATCTTATTTAGATGTTTTCACAAACTGAAAAACCAATCCAAATGATTATGAAAGGAGTGTTGGAACAAGAGCTAAGATTTAATCCACAAAATCAGAACCTTAATATTTACCAGTCGCACTGAGTCAAAATACTTCCAGGATGTGACTCACAGGAATGTCCAATATTGTCTTTTGGAGCTTCAGGCAAAAATCTCAGGATTTGATCCAGAATTCACTCTTTTCTCTGATCTTTATTCTTTCCTTTTGGTTGTTTTTGATGTGCTTGGAAAGCCAAAAACGGCTAAAGAATAATGAAATTTAAAAAAACTCATTTCCTATTTTTTGGAGTTTTAGTTGGCTTTAAAGAATCAGTGTGTTTGAAACAGAGAGTGAGAAAAAAATTAGAAGCATTGTATGGTCTTAGAGCTCATTTCTTACAGCAAATGACAAAGGCCAACGGAAGAATAGCTTCATGAGTAGAATGCAATGAGAACAGTAAAGTCAAAGAACAATGCATATTTACCTTAGGTAAAACATGACAGTACATGGAGATCTTTGACAAGTGATAAAGACACAACTTGGCGCAATCAGCAATTATTTTTGGCACCTACAAAAGAGGTAGTGAAGCAGAAATATCTATCCAGGAATTAATCTGCAGCTGCACAAAACTACTTTATCATCTCTAGGCTTGTGAACTGAAGCACAATATGGTATGAATAAGTTTCTTAAATATTAAAGCATCAAGAAAAAGCACAAATAATTTAGAAAAGATATTAATAGATCAACATTTCATATAAACATTGATCAAGATTTAAACTATATTTTATTAAAAATCATATTAAATTTTTAAATTAAAAATTATTGTTAACACTTTCAAGAATAATGTTAATTTTATCATAAGAGATACTCAAGGAATTTTTCATGCAACACAATAATCAATAGGGTTAATTATTGGGTACTGTAATAGTCCTGGAACAACAGCTTTAATCAATAATCTGTTGTTCTAGTACTATTCATTACCATTAACAGATTCTGTATGCACAATTCTGTTGTTATGTGAAGTTCTTGCTTGATGCACAAACTTGGCTGCTTAGACATGAAGTTATTTTAGTCATCAGTTACTCTTGTCAGGACTAATTAGATATAGCCTCCATTTCCCATATTGGGGATGTTCTACCTATAGTGCTGCCATGCATATATTAAAATCTGCCACATACTAGGAGAATTCATCATATTCTTACTGACAGTAACTCTTGGCCCAGATTTAAATACATAATTAATATTTTTGCTTGATATTGGGTAACATTTAAAGAAAAGAGAACAAATGAGAAATATTTAAAGTAGGAAATTATAATCACAAAATATATATTAAATTGATTTTTAAGGAAGTAAAAACTGGCATAAGCAATATTTTTGTACTGTGATTTAATCATTCTTCAGTAAAAGTAATTTCCTCTTAAAGAAACTAATCAAGTGTTATATCCATTTTTTCTATATCTCTTTTTCTTCCTCCTAGTAAATCATTATAGTCTTAGATACCTGACAGTATCTATGCATTAGGATAAAATCCAATAAATAATTTACACAAATTTGTATGTGTACTTTTAAAATGCAGTGAAAACTTTGAGAAATGTTATACTTAATTTTCTTAAAACTTGATTGCTTAACAATGAGCATTGAAATAAAAATGTTTAGGGATTGTTTTTTTTCATCTATATTTTGTAAGCATATTTTTATTGTCTTTTCAAACTCAACTTTCATTATTTTTCATTACTAAGAATGATTTATGAACACAGGGAAACATACAATTTCAAAAATACCTTATTCAAAGTCATCTAATCCTTAGACTTGCACTTTAATGCTTGTGTGAGGACTATAAACTGAGCCAAAAAATGCAGGATAAAATCTCAGATTTCCTCATATGAGTCTTACCCAAATCATTTGAAACTGCTCAAGGGTAATCAAGTGTACAACTGGAGTTAATAATTTTCATTTAGCTGTAATATCATTGCTTTCCGAAAGCTGGCTTCTTGCCTTCTGCATTATGTATTTTCGTTATGCTTAGCTTGTTTAAAATCATAAATTTGAATCATTTGTAACTGAATATCATAAGTAGAAAATATTCACTCTGCTCTCATCTTGACCCCAATCTCTGACTTCCTAATATTCAGGCTTCACTTGTTTTCTCAACTAACATTTTTAAATATATAAAATGGCCCACTACCCTGAAATATTTTATCTCTGAATTAGTCACCTTTTCCCTCAATCTTTATGAAACACCACTGACACTTCTTTCCACAAAATAGCTGCTAAGCATTTTTGATGCAAATTGTAATCTGGGTGAATTGGACCTTCCAGAAATGTATGCAGTAAAATCAATGCCCCAGTCAAGGTCTTTAAATAACTCTACAGGGAGAGGGTTGGAGATAAATTTACCTGTTCACTAATACTGGAACTCTATAACCTGAAACACAAAATCCTACTTGGTTAATTTTTAGTAAATATTGATAAACAAGTTCACTGTTAAAATCATCTCTAAGAACTTTCATTAGGTCAAGACCATTAGGTGTTATCCAACATGTACCACCACTTCCCATTTTTGTTAAGCATTTTTGCAGTGAGAAAAGTTAACAGTACTCACCTATAGTTTCCAGTCTTTGGACCTATTTGCACTTCATCACTTGTATCCTTCTCCTCTTTATGTCTGATCTCTTAACAAAGAACAAAGTCGGAAGCAATATTTTCCTATTCATTCCAAGCAGTCTTCATCTTTGCTTTCATACTTTTTCCTTGTTTTCATCTAACTCCATTGACCATATGAATTAAATGTCATTTCTAAATCATCTGGTCCGTTTTATTCATTTAATTAATAATGATACCAAGACAGAGACAATGAAGAGACATTTTGAGGATAATAGATAAAAGTTTAGAAAGAAAATGATGGTGGTTCCGAGATGTGATGCAGTTAGTAATGTGCTTGCCTTGTACTAGGCCTACCAGAGTTTGACATCCAGTGCCCCATATGAGTCCTCTCAGAAATGATTCCCTGAGTGTAAAACTTGGAGTAAGCCCTGAGCACCAGTGGGTATAACAAAAAACAAGCAAACAATCAAACAAACAAAAAAATCACCATAATAATAATTTTTTAATTTAAATATAGTAGGTAATATTTCTAGCACCTGCTCAATGTATGCTTGTTTTTTGTTTGTTTATTTGGTTATATGTCTGTTTATTTTTGCTGTGTCACTAAGATGCCTTTATTTCTCATTATTTTTCCCAAATTATTCCACTTTCTTTTTTTAACTGATTATTTAATCAATATTTTGTGGGACAGAAAAGTTTCTTGCAAATAAAACACACATTTAAGTAGCGCCTCAAAGAATAAAGGATCACTCATTTAATGATAAAGGCAAAAATGATGTAAAACAGAGTAACCAAGTATCAATAAATTTCAGGAATCTACAATAAATGAAATGATGGAAGAGAAAGATATGAAAGGAAAGGGCCAATTTAAATATATTTGTAGGGGCCAGAGAGATTGTCGTGCACATGGCTGGACCAGATGCAATTCCTGACACTTCTTATGCTTTCCTGATGATACCACCAGGGGTCATCCCTATGCTCAGAGTGAGGAGCAAACCCTGAGCACCACCTGGTGAGGTCCAACCCCCACTCCCTCCAAAAAAAAATTTTAATGCTATGCTAAAAATACATAACAGTTTTCTGTCTTTACTTATCCCTAATTCTAGGACTATTGTTGATCTAGACACAGAGTTGTGGGGAGAGAAGAGATAGATGAGAAGAAATAGGGGATGGGGTTAAGGGGACTCAGGTGGTCTTAAGATATGGGTGTCTTAAGGAATGATAGAGCTAAATATTCAAGCCACAGAATCAATTACGCTGAAATCATAGATACCCAAACTTTAAAAATAAAACTTAAAAAGGCGCTTATCAAAATGGCAGACTGTGGGTAGGAAGGCGGGGTTGGGGGTGTGGGGAACCTGGGAATACTAGTGGAGAGAAGTTGACCCTGGTGGCCAGATCTGTGCCAGATTCCAACTATAAATGACTTCAAACATCACTGTGCTTTGATTAAGTAAAAGAAATGTGTCTATAACAATTTTGTTAGATGAATAGATATATTACAGAAGATGTAATATAATGTATGTACATTATATATAATGCTATGAAATATCACTCAATGACAGAAAGTATGACATCTTTCATTTTCAGGAAGGCATCATAAGTAAATCAGTAGAAGAAGGACAAATACCCAGTCATCATACTCATATCTGAAGATAATGAAACAAAGCCAGGGCACAGATAAAAGTCAGTGCAAATAAACTGTTATTAATTGACGTGAAATACTACTTGGTACACTGCTTACAAGGCTGAAGCTACCAACTGGAAGTGGAAAGGTCAGAAGTTTCCGAGGGAGAGCGGAAGAAAGAACTGGCAGTCTGGTCTAGGTCTAGAGCAGTTACACTGTGTGTTTATGACATTAATACCAATACTATTGCAAATCATGGTACCTCAGTATGTGAAAAATATTTAACTCAAGGGCCCTTTAGATAGCACATTGGGCAGGGTTTGCCTTGCTGACCCATGTTAGATCTCATGCACCATATGTGGTCCCCTGAGCATCACTCAGAGAGACCCCTGAGCACAAATCCAGGAGTAAAAACACTAGCAAGCCAGTTGTTGTCCCAAAGTAAAGTGAAAAGAATCTCCACCAGAAAAAAAGGAACTGGAGTAAACTGATTCTAAAAACTTAAATTATGCCACCTTACACGTGTTTACAAGTTATTTGGCACTACTTAACAGATTGTCACAATTTTGAATAATCTTCAGATACAATTTTAAACTTTGAAAGTTTTTCTGTCAAAAAAACATTTGCGCATTTTACAGAAAATTTTCTTTGTTTTAAATTATGAAACGCTTTTAATTATCTATGGATAATGGTGTTGAAATAAAACAAGAGTGTGTGAAAATTTTAAATGTTTTGCTTTTTTTGATTACATTGGAAATGATCTGGTTTTGCTCAGATATAATAATATGTTAATTTATTATTAAACAATTCAAGCAAGCAAACCCATCTGCTTCTTCCATGTATTTGAAGAAAAGTTTACTGCTATTTCTCCCTTGTTTTGAGATTACTTAGCTTCTGAGGAACTTTGTCTTCTGACTTTATCTTATCTCTAAGATAGTCTTTTGAAATGAAATTCTAAATGATTCTCTAATTACAATTCTTAGTCTCTTCTAAGTAATAAATAATGTAAAAATATATATTTAAATGACTGAAGTTAAAATTTTATGCTATGTAAAAGGATCAGGAGAATCTCATATCAGAATCCAATTCAATATGATATGAAAAATCAAAACTCACTTTTCACCTTTGTACAAAACTTAATTTTGCCACCTGCCCCTTGAGGTGTTGCAGGTTTGGCTGTGGTGCCCGACTGTGTTGGCAGGTGGCAGACAGGAGACAGGCTTGCCTACACCCAGGGCTCTGCCCCATGGGCCCTGGATGGTTGATGGAAAAAGACTGGGCTCCTTGTGATGAACCCAGAGCCATCGCAGAACCTGGCAAGCTACCCAGGATGTATTCGATGTGCCAAAAACAGTAACAATAATGGACCTCATTCCCAATGAATGGAGATGTTACTGGTGCCCACTGGCAAATCAATGAAAGGGAAAACAAGTGATACAAAATTCAATTATAATCTCTTATTCCCAATAGAGCAGACACATTTATAGAGACTTTTTTCTTAATGGAAAGAGGGAAAGTACACCAGGAGAAGCTCAGGGGTTAGCCCTCTGCTCAAGGACCACTCTTGGCCTCTGGGGACCATATGGAATGGCAGGGATTGAACCTGGGTTGGCCATGTGCAAAGTAATGTACTATCACTCCTGCTCCCCCAAAAATTATTTACGGAGATTCTTAAACATGCAGATTTCTGTATATCAGGAAATAATGAGGAGCAAAATCATCAGTGAGACTCATCACTGAATCTCACTGATTCAGTGAGACATAGAAATGGGAATCTGATTAGCCCTGTGGAAGGCTACACTCTAAATTATGCAGGTCTCAGATGTAGCAAGTGTCCACCTTCCCTAGTTAGCAAGACTTGGAAGACAGACAACTCTAACCCATTGTCAAAACCAAGATGCCCGTCTTCTGAGAATTTAACCCCTTGGACATATTATGGAGTGGGCGGCTGACAGTGAAAACATCCCCAAGCTGTTCAAACAGGCACAGGGAAATCCAGAGTCAGGAGCAGGGAGTTTCTAGGGAAGGTCTGTATTTGTCAAGGTGCTTGATAAGCAAAATTTAACTCAGCGATGAGGGAGAAAGAGAAGAGAAAGAGAATAAAGAGTGGAGAGGGAGAGGAACATTCTATAGAGAATGTGGGAAAAGAGAAAGGAAAGGGGTGGATGGAGGAAGGTAGAACTAAGAGAGTAGGACAGAGGAAGGGGGTAAGGAGAAGGAGGAAAAAAAGAAACAAAGAAGGGACAGCTGGGGAGGAATAGGGAGTGGCAGGGAAAGAGAAGATTGTAGAAGAAAGAGAAAAGCTTTTAGTTCGTATTCTGAACGACACTTCTTTTATCTTGACTTTTAAAGAACCATCCTGCGTTTAATTTATTAGAAAACCTGTAATATCTTATAGTTATTGTTGACTGTTCTTACCTTTATTTTCAAATGGGACTTTCATTAACTATAAGTTTGTTTGATGTTTGGGAATGAAGGTATTTCAATATATACTAAACATTAGCCATTAGATAATACCTCTTACCTTATCCATTGGGTTGTAGTCTATTCTTTTGCCCATAGGGAGACAGCTGCCTATATCATTTTATCAAAAATGTTCATAAGTAAATTATAGTTCTTTAAAATTACTTCATTAAAAACATATGAGTCAATATTGAAAAATTATTCCAGTATTTAAAATTTTCAACTCATACTTTATGTTTTTTCCATAAATAGGTATTGACAAAATATATTCTATAATTTCTTTGGATGATCTGAGTCTATAATATGCTGTGATGATCATGATTTTTCAAAGGTGAGACCATATTTATATATGTTCTTTTCTAAGTGTTGCTCACATATTGACATTCTGAGAGCAAGATCTATCTAAATATTGCATGCATTTACTGTATTTTTTCATGTTTAAAAAGAAAAACTGTTTTTTGTTTTGTTTTGTTTTTTTGGCTTTTTGGGTCACACCCGGCAATGCTCAGGGGCTACTCCTGGCTCTGCACTCAGGAATTACTCCTGGCGGTGCTCAGGGGACCACATGGGATGCCGGGGATCAAACCCAGGCCGGCAGAGGCCGGCCACATGCAAGGCAAACGCCCTACTCGCTGGGCTATCACTCCGGCCCCAAGAAAAACTGATTTTAAGTCTGATGTATCTTATGATTCATTTATTCCCAGCTATTCTAATTGTATACTACAGTAAAATTCACCCTTTTTTATTGTAGAATTTTACAAGTTTTTACAAATAAACAGTTTTACACCAATAATAAAGGGCCAGAGAAATAGTATAGAGGTCAAAGCGCTTGCCTTATCAGAGGCTGACCCTAGTTCAATTCCTAGCACTGCATATATATGATACCTCACGGCCAGTATTGATTCCTAATCACAAAACAGGACCAAACTGTATACCCTGAGTATAGCTGGGTGTAGCCCTAAAACAAACACAAATAGACAATAAATGGTACATCCAGATACGAAGAAATCAACTGATTTCCCTTTGGAGTCAAGTCCTTTCCCAGCTCTTGGTCTGAAGAAACATTGGTCTAGTCTCTTTTATCATTTTCCTCTTCCAGAACATAATACAAATTAAATGAGGCCTTTTAATTCTTGTTTCTTTCACGTAGCTTAATGCAGGTGGGATTCCTCTACTCCTTTGAGGAAGACAGAGAGGACTGAAGTGAACCACTTCATGGCTCGAAATGGGCATATATATTTTTCCTGGCAGTCATGTAGATTGGCCTTTTATTTAAGCTAGATAGGAATTAAATAAAATCCAGTGACACTTTTAGATATTTTCCTAATAAATTGTGTATTTTAAAATCTTTAATGTGTATCTTGGATTAGAACTGTTTTTACTGAAGAGTTTTTTGTCAACGTTTCCCTAGACTGATCCTTATATTTCAATACTCATTTGCGTCACAGTGTGGTTCAAGAGAACTGGAAATCTCTATTCATCAAACTTAGCCTGTCTCATGCAGGCATTGTGCCTGACCTTTTGGGGTAAAAAGTGAACATAGATTTTTCTTCTGACCTTTGATTGACATAGCCAGGCTGTATTCATGTTACTCCTGCCATTGAAAAACATTCTATTCCATTCCTCTGTGGTAAAAGTGTATGAGGTAGAAGTTTCCTCTGTGGTAATCAGTTCTATGAGGATAAAAGTTAGCTGCCTTTGGGTCAGAATGGCAGGGTTTTAGCATGCAAGCTAAAAAAAGTAGATGATTCAGGTGTGGCTTTTGTGTGTTATCAACAACAATCCTGTCCCAAGACCTGTATAGTGAGGGTTTTGACTTCTGCCAAATATGAGCTCCAAGAAGAGTCCTTGAGTGGTACTAAATTCACTTTTATCTCCTAGAATCTTAGGAGATCTAAATTATCATTATACTCAAACTTTAGCAATGTGCTAAACTGATAGTTCAGGGTCTGAGAGAGCGTACAGAGGGTGAGGCAATTGTGTTGTATGTGGCAAATACAATTTGATCCTTGAGCACCGTCAGGTGTTATTCCCTTAGTGCAACCAGGAGTAAGCCCTGAAGACCACAAAGTTTGACCCCAACTAGCTTATATAATGCTGGCAGAATCTGTCCGTAGGAAGGTAAGTGACTTTTCCTCTTTTCTCTTTATGGGGACTGTATTGTCCCTAATTGAGATTATTTGGTTGCCTTGTATCCCCTAGCTCCAAAATTTAAAAATTGGAGCAATTTTTTTAATCTTAATAACTCCTTGGGCAGATTAAGATATCTTGAGTGAATTTTAATAGTGGACATATTTTAATAGAGGACTGGTTTTTGCATTTCCTTAACATTTCACCATTGAAATAATTTTTGAGAGATTAGTAACTGGGATATATTTTAGATTGGGTCTTACTTCTCACAGTAACTTTCTATTAGAAAAATAAATGTTTTCATGCTGTTTTATACCATCCTTAATATAAATCTTCCATTAAAGTAAAAATGCTTATTTTTTTAATTGAGTAACTCAGTAGCATTTTTTGTCTATCAAAAGAAAATAGGGAAATTTCTATAGAAAAGAGTGGCATAAGAAAAAGCACGGTGGCTGGTAAGAACATTCCATCCACTTGCTTTTATCTCATGATTAGTTATTGCCATACTAACTTTAATGAAATCAAAGATAGGGAAAGCTTCAATATGAAAAATTACAGGTGACTCCATGCAAGCTCAGTAGAGCAAAGAATTATTTTATATCATTTTAGTAAAATTAATTCGGGAGTAGGGATTCTTGATTCATAATGCATTTATCTCTCAACAGGTACATTGTTAACCCTCAAATAATTGGTGCACCAATACAGGATGAACAAGGAAGGCAAAAGTGTTCTTCCCATTGTATTCTTTTTAATTTTATTATTTTTTTCTTTTTTGAGTCACACTTCGGCAATACTCAGGGGTTTCTCCTGGCTCTGCACTCCAGGAATTACTCCTGGCAGTGTTCGGGGGTGGAGAGGGAACTACGGGATGCCGGAGATCGAACCCGGGCCTGCATGAGCTAGCCACATGAAGGCAAACACCCTACCCACTGGGCTATCGCTCTGGCCCCCATCATATTCTTTACCTTGTGTTTGTCCTCTGCAAAGGATTTGGTGGTACATTAAATGACAAGAACCTTCACCAACAGAGTCAACATTTACACTGATCCTCCACATTGTGCTAGCAGGAATATTTAATTTGGAATACTTTTTTTAATTTTAGTTGAATTTTGCAAATAGAATAAATAGCATATGTGTATGTGTATATATACATGTAAAAAGAATGCTGGATGGAGTCTAGTAAAATGTGTGTCATTCTAAGTATAGCTCTTCTGATCTCCTTTCAATGGATATGCTTATAATTAAATTATTTGATTATAATAGCATTTTAATTCTGAACTTATTGTGGGATTTTTTTCTTGCAGAAGGCAGATATAAACATAAAATGTCTAGGAGGCATTCTAGTTTTTAATGGTTAAATTTTTTACAGAGGTAATTAATTCCAAGGTTCATAAAATTAAAGAGCAACTTATCTCTAAATTTGGTGAGCATAAATATTTTTATACTCATAACTATGCATGTTTAAACATTCAATGGCACACAATTTTGCTGGCTTTTATGATTTGCTTTCTAAATTGTCAGAGTACCTTCTGAGCAGAAAAATCTTAAGGCATTTGTTTCTTCTAATAAAGCCACCAAATGACTTTTCCTGGGCTGCCTTTCAAGGCAGCAGTTTCTGTTGATCACGCATTCAGCCCAGAAGACTGACCATTCATTCATCAAAAAGAGAAAAAAAATCATTCAAGTGGCTATATTACAATGAATGCTAGGAGTCTTTGTGAAAGAACATTAGCAATCAAGTGAGCTATATATTATGTACACATTTTCATGTTCAGCTACTTGAGTAACTGATATGTACTAGGCATGGTTCCAGATGTAATAATACCCATTGTGCCCTTTTTATCTTCTGAGTAACTATTGTTCCATTTTATGGCAGAGCCTTATGAAACATGGAGGGATGTCTTTGTTTAACACACAACTATTAACTTACATTGCTGACAGTTCCTTCAGGTTCTTTAAGGCACAGTTATACTTGAGGTCTTTAAGAAAAGACAGAGCATAAGGATTAAAAACCAAATGTGTTTTAGTCAAACTGAGCAGAAGGGTTTTTTCCTTTCTAGCAATTTTACCAAACAAATATTTACTGTATTATCTGTCCCATGCAGATATTTATAAGGGAGATACAGAATATATTATTCAATTGTTTGTGAAAAAAAATTGAAATTTTGTAAAACCTGCCAATATTCAAGCTCTATAAGGGGAACCACATTTAAATATTATATTTATTTATAAAGAATAAGAGAAAAGAGAGAGAAAGAAGAGAAAGAAGAGACAAGGTGCCTGCCATAGAGGGAGGCTGGGGGTAAGGAGAGGGAATCAGGGAGGCATTGGTGGTGGGAAAGCGGGCACTGGTGGAGGGATGGGTGCTGCAATAGTGTATGACTGAAACCCTAAGATGAACATCTTTGTATTGTATATCTTATGGTGGCACAATCAAAATTGTTTTTAAATAAAAGGTATGCATTTCCCCAATTTGGAAGATATTTTTTAATGCTTATTTCTACCCTTTTTAGCTGAATAAACTCTAGAAAAAAAATGAACTCTATGTCAGATACATAATAGATGTAGATGCAGCTCTCAAACAAATTATTGACAATAACCCTTAATCAATAGTGAACCAGAAAATAGTTTATTTCTGGATGTAAGCTATCTTGTTATGCCTATGTAGAAGCACTGTATTTTTGCTTTCAAGGCCTATATAGCGTGTTACTGGTAGTTCTCACTTTCTTCACTAATTCTGGATTTAATTATTAACACAGAAATTACTCATAATTGTAATGCTATTCTGATTGTGTTCTTTCTAACTTCTGGATTAGAATCTTACTTAGCACCTCTGGCGGACTGTTAAGTATAAAACAGAGAGTTTTCTTGTTAGAAGCAGAAACATATCTTTCTTTTTGGACCTTCAGAGTCATGCCTAGGTACCTCAATGTATACCCCTAGAAATGGTTGCTTGGAAGATAGCTATGATTCATACCCTGAAGTACGTGCATTGAAATTTTATCCAACTTTGTTTTTCTTACATCCTCTTGAAGTACTTGATCACTTGATCGATTTGCTCATCGATTTGCTCGAGCGGGCGCCAGTAACATTTCCATTGGACCCTATCACGTGCCAATGTAGCCCAATGGCATCTGGTTGATTCAGGAATATGAAGAGCCTCAAACTGTTCCTTCAGGGTCTTAACAAGGAAGTCTGACCATCTTGTAGGTGGGTGGCCACGTGATCTTTTGACATCCCGTGGGATCCAGTCGGTAACGGCTCTAGTCCAGCGGTTGTCTCCAAATAGCATTACATGTCCAGAAAGTACTTGAAGTACTTTCTGTCCTAAATTCCAAGAGAAAAATTTCAATCTCAATATATTGTACTGTATATATTGTACAATATATTGTACTGTACTTTACAGTTCCAGAAGGCTGAATCAAAATTTTGGACATGGGAATCTCCATGTGGACAGTACCACAAAGAAATTAACCACATCATCTTCAATTGACAGTTTTGTCTGACCGATGTTGCTGTCGTCCCCAAATTCCAAACAGGATCAGACCACCATCTCCTTCGTGCAAAATTCTACTTCATGCAACAGGGAGAAAAGGCTGCAAAGTTTAAGAAGAGAACTCCCAGAATGACCAGCAACTGGGAACTCTTTGGCACCATTGCAGCAAAATGTGAAGATACCATCATTGACGACATCGATGAAGAATACAACCGACTGGTTCAGCACCTCCATGATTGTGAGAAGAAAGCCTAGGGAGAGAAAGACACAAAAGGATGCCTGTCTTCAGAAACTTTGGAGCTCATTCGTCAACGTGGCAAGGCCTGAGCCTCAGGAGACAAAATGCTAACATACAAGCTTGCTAAATGGTGCAGAGAAGAGATAAAAGAAAAACTCAAAGATAGAAGAGCAGAAATACTGGAAGATGCAGCAGAAGCCGGGAAAAGCATTCGCACCGCCCGCCTGTCCTTCGCCAACTATAAGACCAAGATGACTGTCCTCCAACACCCTGATAGATCTATCATATCTTCCAGAAAGGCAATGGAGAAGATTATCCAGGACTTTTACTCAAATCTCTTTGATAGCCACATCCACCTGCCCACATACCAAATTCCACAGGATGGATATGTCATTCCCAACATTCTCCCTTCTGAAATCCGACATGCCATTTCGTTTGGTAAAGAAGGGAATAGCACCAGGCCCAGACAAAAGTCAGACCTGAACACCTGAAGAATCTACCGTCGGTACTCATCCATACACTAGCTCTGCTCTTCACACACTACCTGTCTGAATGCAAGGTGCCCTCCCAATGGAAAACCAGCAGAACAGTTCTACTGTTCAAGAAGGGAGACATTCACGACATTGGCAACTATTGCCCCCATCTGCCTGTTGTCCGTCATCTACAAGCTGTTTACACGAGTCATCCTAACAGGATTGGCAGAACACTAGATGAAGGACAACCATGTGAGCAAGCTGGCTTCTGGAAAGGATTCAGCACAATCGACCATATCCACATGGTAACCAAGCACATTGAAGTTTGTAGGGAGTACAAGATGCCGCTCTGTCTCATGTTCATTGATTTACAGAAAGCCTTTGACTCTGTGGAGACTGAAGCAGTTATTGAAGCCCTAGCCAAACAGGGTGTTCAAACCCAATATATCAAGATCCTTCATGAGCTGTATTACGGATTCACCATCAGGATCTCACCATTCTACAAAGAAGTGATCATTGATATCAAAAAGAGGGGTTCTACAGGGTGATACAATTTCACCAAAACTCTTCAGTGCCACTCTGGAGAACATCATGCAACAATTAGAATGGGAAGGAATGGGAGTGAAGATAGATGGTCGGCAACTACACCACCTCTGCTTCGCTGATGACATCATTCTAATAACACCAAATATTAGCCAAGCGGCACAAATGCTGGCTGACTTTGACCGAGAATGTGGAAAGATAGGTCTACAGCTGAATCTAAAGAAAACTATGTTTATGAAAAATGAACTAGTTCCAGAGGCCCCATTCACTCTCAGTGGAACAAACATCTCTAAATGCAGCAGTTATGTGTACCTAGGTCGAGAAGTCAACGTGATGAACGACCTAAAACCTGAGCTGCGCAGGAGGAAGAGAGCAGCATGGAATGCCTTCAAAGGCATCGAAGAAATAGCTAAAAGGACAAAGAACCTCTGGCTCTTTGACTCCACCGTTCTCCCTGCATTAACATACGCCTCAGAGACCTGGGCCCTACGAAAGCAGGATAAGAATGCTATTCGGGTCTCCCAGAGAGAGGAATCGAAAGAGCTATGCTTGGAATATCATGCCTCACTTAAGTGAGAGAAAGAATCCGGAGTTCTGACCTCCATCGCTATTACAGAATCAGGGATGCTGTCTCGTTTGCCAAGGCATGGAAAATCAGATGGGCTGGACAGGTAATGTGATTTGGAGATGACCACTGGACTAGAGCTGTTACCAATTGGATCCCATGGGATGTCAAAAGATCATGTGGCTGCCCACCTAACAAGATGGTCAGACTTCCTTGTCAATACCCTGAAGGAAACGGTTTGAGGCTCTTCATATTCCTGAATCAACCAGATGACATTGGGCTGCATTGGCACGTGATAGGGTCCAATGGAAATGTTACTGGCGCCCGCTAGAGCCAATCGATTTATAACGGGATTTAAGTGATCAAGTGATGTTGTACTGAAAAATTATTACCTTTCTATAATCTTATTAAGAATAAAAAGATCATAAACTCCAATTATATAAAAATCTCTATTATTAGGTCTGAGAGTTGTTGCAGCAGGTAAAGTGCTTGTGTTACACATGGTCAATTATCTCATATGTTTCCCAGGCAATACCAGGAGTTATTCCTAAGTGCAGAACCAGAAGTAACCCCCAAACACAGCCAGGTATAACCAAAAATCAAAACAAAACAAAAAAAATAAAAACTTTCAAAACTCTACTTTACAAAAAAAAAAAAAAACTGTCAAAACTCTACTATTTCTACTATTTACTCATATATCATATAAGATTATAAAATACTGTCTTTTCACAGGAAGTTATCTGTTGCCTTGAATATTTTTTTTTTTTTTTGAACTTTTGCTGACATCTAAAAATTAACTGAACCCTCTGGGGATAGAACGTGGGTTTTCATGTTTCATGGCTAAAATATAAAATGCAATTGTGGAGTTCTAAAATTGAAATGAGTGTATTTTAACATGCAAACACAAAGACTGACATTATCATTTATTAAAGCTGTCTTGTGAAAGAACTTCTTGATGGCAATGATAATACTACAAAGGAAGATCACGTAGCCTCTATAATTAAAAACAGTCACTGCATCTGTCTTGTAGTGTTCTTCACTTGTAAGTAAGTAGATGGCTTGATTATATAATTGCTTTAGGTCCTTACAAGTATACATGTTATGATTTCATTTACATCACCATCTCTAAGATTTCACATGTTTTACAAAATGTTCTAGTAAATCTGCTTCCTTCTGTTTGCCGTAATTTTTTTTATTGGTGCTCCAATGGTCAGATTTTTAATAATGCACAGAGATACATGACTAATTTATCATGTCAAATTAACAAAAAAGTCTAGCACTATTTATCCTCCCTATAGTTCATTTTAATTAAAAATGCATTTCAAAATACTTCATTGATGAGGGACTAATGCTCTATTAATTTGTAGCACATCTACTGAGAATAGAGCAAATTTAAAGAAACCGACATTACATGAAACATAGCTTATCACCCTGAAGAATACAATAAGATGTTTTCACAATGCATGCTGCTTTTCTATTATATAAGAAAATGCACAATACAAGTATAATGACAGATTTGGGGAATATGCTGCCACAAAGGAGCATATAGGAGGTATGCAGGTATGACTGCTAATAGAATAAAATCTCTGCAGACTACAATTTCTCAAGAAAAATAAGATGAAAATGTATAGGCATCCCCTAAAAATGCTTTCTAAAATGCAATCATCATTTTCTTACTGACTAAAAGCTTACATCAATTTATCAGTGACTCTCTTTAGTTTTATTATATACCAACATTTTATAAATACATAAAATTATGGAAAGAGTAAAAAAGAAAGAGAAAATGTTATTTAAATTTAATCAGCGTACTCACAGTCAAAATAAGACAAACCACAATATTTAATAGGTTTGACATGTTTACAAATAAATATTTTCAAAATAAAAAGGTATTTGTTAATTACTTAATATAAAAGATTTTAAACAAGAATATGAGCTACCATAAACAATTTATATTTAGAGGAAAATCAAAACTATTCCTCTTATAGCATTTTATTCAGTTAAATTAAGAATTTCAAAGAGTGGGTAAAATGGATCAAAAAACATATGTAAAATGTTTGGTAGAATGAGCTGGGTTATATAAAAAAGAATAAATAGAAAACCAGTCATAACTTATGATGTTTGCATTAATATAAGGCTAAATATGATAATAATGATAATAAAACCTCTGCTATAGCACAGGTTAATTCCGTGTTAATCTACAGAATTATAAATTCATTGTAAAGTTCTACTTATCGGGGCCGGAGCAACAGTCCAGTGGGTAGGGCATTTGTCTTGCATGCAGCCAACCCAGATTCCATGTCCGGCATCCCACATGGTCCGACCGAGCACCGCCAGAGTAGTAATTGCTGAGTGCAGAGCAAGGAGTATCCCCTGAGCACTGAGGGTGTGAACCAAATGGCAAAAAAAAAAGTTCTGCTTGTCACCAAAAATAAAATCAAATCATAAACAGATAACGGAAATAAGTTACGTTCTGACTTTGAGTTTCAATTTGCGTATTTGTTACTGCCAATTCCATCAGAATTATTGGCATATATTTTTATTTATAAATTAAGGAGTATGAACATACATTAAAGTGATGATTAAAATGATATTAGTATTATTTTTATAAGACAAACTTCTAGTACCTTATTTTCATGATGATATACAAAAGCTTATAAAACATATGTAGCTTGGTACTTTAAAATTATAATTGAAAAAGTTTGAAATTGAAGTTTGAAAATTTTTAATAAACAAAAAGATCAGAGTATAGAAGTCAGGAAAACCTATGTTTTCCTAATTACAAATTATGGTGTGAAATATTGACAGAATTTAATTTTTGTTTAAATTTGAATTCTTTAAAAATAATTGGGAAATGAAAGAGAAACAGGAATGAGTGGAGAAGGTAGAATGGGAATAGAAAGGAAGAAAATAGAAAAAGGCAAAAAGTTACTCAAGACTCCAGTTCACAAATATTATAAACATTCTTAATGAAAATGTTTTCATTTTCAGACCAGCCCTTTTTCACTTTCAGACCAGCCCATCACAGCCGGGATCATCGACACCCACCCTGCAGCAGCCTTTTCCTCAATCTGGCCCAGGTGCCGCCATTTTCCACATTTGGACTTCCTTCTCGTCAGAACTCCACCCAGCAGACCAGCTCATCACAGCCCGGCTAGCAACGGCCGCAAGCGGCGCCGGTTCATCAATAACTGCTTTTTTTGGAGGTGTTTAAAAGAGTTTGCCTCCCACTCGGCAAGCCTGGCAAGCTGCTCGTGTTGTATTTGATATGCCAAATTCCAGTAATAATTACATTAGGTCATTCCCATGACCTAATATAATGGTTTGATGCTCTTTATGTTCTTGTAGCAAGCCGATGCCCCTGGCTCTACTGGCATGAGACAGGACATATGGAGATATTACTGGTGCCCGCTCTAGCAAATAGATGATCAACGGGAAGATCATGGTGGTGATCGTGAACTTTGTGTTATTTTTTAAGGCTTCTAATATCCATCCTATATGTTTTTCTCACCTGTCATTAGCTATATACTAGAGCAATATTTCTTTTTTGGAAAGGATTGTATTCAAAGAGACACAGGATTTTTTGTTTTGTTTTATATTTGGCTTTTTGGATTACACTTGGCTAGGTAAATTCTGGTTTACTAGTCTTAATCCTAATCAAATTTGGCTTAATGCTAACTCAAAATTAATATAACATTGACATATTCTAGGCCTTGTTATTTCAATTAGGTTGCAATCACTCAATACTTACATTGCCTTTCTAGGTTTCAAAATAGCAAAATTAGCCACCTTTTATTAACTGTAACCCTAGTCTTAAACTTAAAACACACACTAACCTGACTTTAGGTCTGACATGACCATTGCATAAAACTAGAAATAAAACCAAACAATAGTCCCATATTTTAATTTCATTTTTAACTCTGAACATTGCTAAAAGGACTGGGCCCCCTGGGATGAACCCAGAGCCACGGCAGAGCCTGGCAAGCTACCTATGGTGTATTCGATAAGCCAAAAACAGTAACAGTAACAGTAATTGATAATTTCAAAAAAAAATAATTTCTAAGGTAAGGGATAAAAATGCATTTAGCTCCTGAATATTGCAAGAAATGGTACCAAAGCAAATAAAAACTAATTTTCAATTATTTCCCCACTTTTTTATATTGAATTCCATTAACTCATCAGCACATTAATGAATAAAAATGATTCTATTAATTATTAAATATTATTAATTATTGCAATTAAATATTATTCAGCAATAAAAAGAAGAAATGTTGACATTTGCATGGTTAAATCTTCAGGGTATTATATTTCTTGAAATAAGTCAAAGAGAAAAACAAACAACAAGCCGTTTCACTCATATGTGAAAGATAAATAGAACAAAGAATTAAAACAAAACAATTTTTAACAGAACAGAAATAAATTTTCCTTCCAAATCATTGCCTACACTAATAAGAAATTAAATATCATAACCTTGAAAATATAATAGCCTACAGTGGAAAATAAATATTTGAAAAGAATTATTCTAATCAAACCTTAAAAATTCATCTAGATAAGCATCCAAAGCAAGATTTATATCTAACAGGTTAAAATTTGGCAGATAAAATATAAAATTCAGTTCAAGTGTGAATTTGCATTGATTAAAATTAAATTATAAAACATGATGTGCCTTTTTTGATAACAATAAATGAAAATGATTAGTAATATAGCCCAGGCTATAATATTGTCTTTGACCTCCCTGAATGATGTTTCTTTCTTTGCCTTTTTCCACTCTGTAAAAGTGTATGCTCTATCAAACTTGTATTCCCTTTCCTATGCCCTCATATTTTGAAAAATAACCTTCAATACAAAACTTTCTTGATTCACCAGAAAAAAAAATACACATTTTAGCTCCATTGTTTGTTTGGTTACTCATTTTTAAATATCATTATGCAGAACTCTCTCTCTCTCTTTCCCTTCTTCCCTCCTTCCTCCTTATTCTTTCATGACACTTGAAGAAATCCTCATAATCCTTTTTTAGTGTAGTGAAAAAAACTCTTTTCGGACTTATGATTAGTTGGGTAAAGTAAGTATGCAATATTATTTTGGAATTTCATGGACTGTGATGAAGTCTGTGTTGAATAAACAAAGAGCTGAACTTGAGTAAATTGATTTTATTATAGATGAAATTAAACTTTGCATAGTTCTTTTCAGAATCAAGTTGGAGTGAGTTTTTGTATCAAGTTCATGAAAAGTTGGCAAATACTGAATTGTAGTTTCATTTAATGGTTCACTCTTCAAAAAATAGTGGTTACAAAATGTTCCATATTTTTTATAATTTTTCTTTAACAACAAAAAACAATTAATGTATTTTATATTGCAATATTTAAAATATTAATTACATTCTATCTTCCTGAAAAATAATTACTTGACTATAATTTTCTTATTAAAATTCGATAATGAATATTTATGTCGAAGCCCAGAGATTTTTGAGTTTTGGCATAGTTCATTTGCTCTGTCACAAATTGTTAAAATATGAAGCATAATGAACTATTGCTTCATATTTTTGTCCTTTTAAAAATCTCTTATGTAATAAATAATAGGAGAAAACAGAAATACAATACCGGACTTAGACCTCAGAAATATATTTGTGTTATACTTCCAATAGCACAGGAGGTGAAAAAAAATAAGCAGATCGGCCTACCAAGTATAAAAGCTTTTACAAAGCAAAATACTGTACCACAGAAAACAGTGTTGACCACAAATTAGAAGTAAAGGCTGAGTATGTCCAAAGGGAGTTGATATTAAAAATATATAAAGAACCCACATAGCTCAGACTCAGAGAGCAAGGAAGGGAGACTTGCACATGACTAACCTTAGTGAGCTCTCCAATACCAAATATAGTTCTCCAGAGCACAGTCAGGAGTGATTCCCCTCTGATCACATAGTCAAGAACTACCCACAACCACCTCTAAGTATGACCTCCCCACCCAAATAAACCTCACAACCTCACAAACCCAATCTAAGAATGCAAGCCTGACTGCATAGTTCTCCAAAGAACAGACACAGATGACCTCTAGACAGAAGGAGAAATGGTCAACATGCTTATTGAGGAAAAAAAATCAAAACAATGAGATAGCATGTCATACTAATAAGTGAGAAATATAAAATACTGGAAATAAGTGTAAGCCCAAATATGGAGGAGAAATCCTTTTCTTTATTACTTTTGTTGCTGTTATTTGTTTGGTTTTATTTGCCCCATCTGGCAGTAGTCCAGTTTTCTGCACTTTAGGGTCACCTCCTGGTGGGGTGACAATCATATAAGGCACTAGGGATTGAACTCAGGTCAGCCATACACAAAGCAAATGCCCTATCCACTGTCGTATCTCTCCAAGCTCCCCATGGCTTGGGGAGTATGAATTGCTCTAACCTCTCTGCAAAAAGGGCTTCAAGATTCCATAACTAGCTAAAACTGGAGACCAGAGTTGGTGGGAATGCCTACTGGTATTCCCTTTTGGAAAACATTATGGACATTCCTCCAAAAACTAGATATTGAGCTCCCATTTGACCCAGAAATGTCACTCCTGGGAATATACCCCGGAGTGGTATATCCTGGGAATATACCTTGGAGCCAAAAAACACACAGAAGAGACACTGTCTGCACTTTGAAATTCATCACAGCACTATTTACAATAGTCAGTATCTGTATACAACCAGAGTGCCCAAGAAAAGAAGACTGGATAATGAAACTACGGTACATCTACACAATGGAATAATATGTAGCTGTCAGGAAAAATGAAGTCATGAAATTTGGTTACAAATGGATGGACATGGAGATTACCATGCTTAGTGAAATTAGTCAGAAGGAAGGACAGACATAGAATGATTGCATTCATGTGTGGGATATAAACACACACTAGTGTTCTACTAACTGTGGAAATGGTAGTGCCACATGGGGAAGAGCTTCCATCTGGCTCTCCCCTAGCTCAGTTGACCATGAGTCACCTAGGAGGGGAAGATGGGTTCTGGTTCTGGCCCGCCACCTTGGGAAGCAGCCAGAGGAAACTCACTCACCACAACCGCAGCTATTTTCAACCTCTGGACTCCACAGCTCATCAGAGTCCCACTCAAGAGAAAACTGGATTTCAAGCCCGGCTCACTAGATCCCCACACAGCAGAGCAGCTGAGTTCATACCCATGTAGGCAGTTCTTGGCAGCAAAAATCATGGGGCATTCATGGAGATGAAGCTGGGATCTGCCTCCCCCTCTGTCCCGTCCAGGAGGCCTGGTGGACCCGCCTATGAACTGCCTTTGGACTGTTGGCCATCAGGTAGAGACTCAGACACAAGGGCGGTGGGGGGGTGCTATCTGGTTCTCCCCTAGTTTTACAGCTGCTTAAGGCCATGCAGTACATCAAACTAGTGGAACCAATCACGTTCTAGAAACGTAAAAAGTAAATTCAAGAACAGAATTTGGCCAGACTCTCCCATAACCAACAATCGGGAAGAAAGTGTATTCATCAATAACATTGCCATGTATGTGCTTTAACAGTCAATATAATCAGTGCCAGCTGAGGGAGCAGGCATGTGGATTGGGGTGGGTGGGAAATGAGGGTCTTTGGTGGTGGGAACACACTGGTGTTGGAAGTGGTGTTGAAGTATGAATCTATCAACAGTAATATGAAAACCTTTTTACTTTGTAAATCACAGTGTTTCAATAAAAGTGTATAGGGGGAACTGAAGCACATGCATAAGGCCCTGTTGTTGATTCCCTTTGCAACATGCCTTTCCCACTCCCCAGCATCACTCTTTGTGACCACAGTGGCCTCATGAGAATCTCTAGGCCAAAGCAGCACCATATTCCTGTGAATTATTTTAGAAAAATCTGGTATACACAACTGGGATAAGTACAATAAAGGGTTAACCTAGGACCCCCTGAGCACTTAGGTGGGGACTCCTATATTAAAAATCCTAAAATCCTGAACTATCATTTGATCCAGCAATACTGCATCTAGACATTTATCTGAAATGTAAAATAGTTATTTAAAATGATAGTTGCACATTTTTGTTCACAACAGCATTATTTGCAACAGAAAAAGCATGGAATCAACTTAAATATCTACGATTCTAACTGAGTGAATTTGTGGTAGATGTACTCAATGAAATATTACTTAGCTAATACTTTTTTAGATGAAGTCATACTTTTGAAGAAAGCATGAATGGATTTTTAGATAACACTCAGTAAAATAAAAATGAAAGAATTACCAGATGGTTTCATTCAGATGTGAAATGTAAATAATCAAATAAAACACACTGGAAAAACAATACAAATACCACTATAGGCAAACAGTATGTGGTTTACCAAAGATAGGAACCGGGGAATGAGAAGAGGAAGACATCACTGAATATTCAATGATGAGTGACTTAAGATATATATATATATATATATATATAAAATATATATAAATATATATATAAATTTATATATATAAATATATATATAAATATAAATATATATATATCTTAAGTCACTATATATATTTATATATATAAATATATATATATATATATTTATATATATATAAATACAGATGTGAAACTGCATCTCCCAAAATATTATGGTATTTTAAACTAAGGGCAAATCAGTAAAACCTAATTAAAATTTTTTGTTTTGGGGCCACACCTAATGATACTTTGGGGCTGCTCCATGCAGAGCTTTAAGGACATACAGAATCAGCAATCTGTATGGCTCAACCTATTGAGTTATCTCATGTTTCTGAAAAATATTTTCTTAAGTACAAAGGTAAAATAAAATTCTTTTAGTTTATGCATTCAGAAGTCTACATTTTTAATGATGTAGCACATATGCCTAGAACTTTAACCCATAAATATTATGAATTATGAAAATATTACTGCTGAGATATCTTATATACCTGTCGGGGAGCCGTTGGGGACTCCAACGGTATCAGGACAGAAGTTCTCTTCTGCTTTCGAGGCCGCCGGAGAGTGGAGGAAAACTCATGAGTCTGGCGCAGTACCAAAAAGGCTTTTAATAGTACAAAAAACCCAGAAATGAGTCCCACCAAAGAGAGTCCCACCAAAGTGGATCCCACCAGAGAGGAGTCCTACCAAAGAGGGTCCTACCAGAAAGGAGTCCCACCAAAGAGAGAGCAGTACATCAAGTCAGTCCCCTTGATGTAGGCAGGCAGACAGAGAGGGGGGGGCCCTGCATGGCAGTGAACTGTTGCCATTAGGCTGTCACCTTTTTGGAGCCAGGAATGAAGACCTGCTAGGACCCATTAACCAACAATAGACCCTGAGGAAGCTGGGTCCACTTTCTTCCGCCCAGCCCCTTATCCCCGCCCCTGAACCATTGATGGACCAGCAGGAGATTCCAGAGCATTCCACCCCAAGAAGAAGAAAGCCCCTTTGGAAATTAGTCCAGCTTGCTCTCTGCCTCTGGAGCAGCCCACATTCTCTCTCTCTTTCTCTCTTCCTCCCTCCCTCTCTCTCTCTCTCTCTCTCTCTCTCTCTCTCTCTCTCTCTCTCTTTCTCTGTCTCTTCTCCTTCCCCATCCTAAAACCTCCTTAATAAAATCTGTTTTACTTCACTGCTCGTTGACTCCTGAAAATTCCTTTCCTGTGAGGAAGACAAGAACCCTAAGGCAACCCTGGGTAAGACCTAGGACTGACTTTCCTTTCCTGCAAGGGAGCAATTCCCTTGCTCCAGCCTGAGTCTGTGACTCTCCGAGAAATCTCCGGCCGGTGGTGGGGGATCAACTCCCATGTCTAGAGATCAAGTAGGCGTCAGGTGTGGCTTGACAGCCACTTTGTGGGGCTGGTGGGGCTCAGGCCCACGCTTTGCAGGGGCTCATCACAGACTTTTTCAGTCCTCAGCCTGCCAGTTGTCCCAGGTGGCAGAGGCAGCTGGGGAGAAAGTGACCATCTCTCTCCCCTTCCTGCCTCTCATAAGCCACCCGTGGGGCCCACCTACATCACCTTTATATTCATAAAAGTAATCCTAACCTCAGAGAGAGTCCTGTCAACAATAGACCTCATTCCCATGACCTGATGGAATGGTTTGAGACTCCTGGAGCAAGCAGGTGCCCTTGGGCTCTACTTGCATGAGACAGGTCATATGGGGGATGTTACTGGTGCCCGCTCGAGCAAATCGATGATGAACAGGAAGACAGTGATACAGTGATAATGATGTATAATAATAATTCAGAAGTTTTCAGAAGTTACTCGCTCAGAGTCAAGGTGACTTCTGTAACTGCCACATCCTCCATCAGTGTTTACATAGAAGATAGATCTCATTAGTATGAACCCTGGCTTAAGAACATGTAAATAGATTAAGCTGTGAGTAGATATAACAGCAAGGCTTCCGAGCTAGCTAGGCCTGTCATCCAACAGGCATCTATATACATAAATATAAAATCATGTATGCACATACTCTTGTATAACTTAGCACTTATCTTCCTTTTGTTCATCAATTTGCTCGAGCGGGCACCAGTAACACCTCCATTTGCACCTGTCGCATACTATTGTAGACCAAGGGCCTCTGCTCACTCCAGGAACATGAAGATCCTCAAACCATTTGCTCAGGCCATGGGAATGAGTTCTATTATTGTTACTGTTTTTAGCATATCAAATACTACATGGGTGGCTTCCCTATTATACATTTGTGTGATTTACAACTTAAGTGGAATCATGTTATTATAGGCCATTTCCCATATACTAAAATAAGTTTGACATAAACTGTTAGTTATTTTTCTAACTCAACTGTATAAATACTTTTAAAGGAAAGTTAAATAAAACTTTTTATAGGACATACCTACCAATTTACATGACCAACAGCCTTTATATTAATGTATTCATTTTTTCCTTTGGAGGTTCATCCAGTGGTGCTCAAGAGTTAGTTTTAGTTCTGTGCTCAGATAGATACATGGGGCAGAGCTGCTGTCTGTTACTGGCTCTCCCTGTGCCCAGCTGATCATGAGGCACCTGGGAGGGAAAGTGGGTTCTAGTCCTGGCCCGCCATCCCAGCAAAACCTCACAAGAAGCCAGAGGAAACCCCACACCACGAGGGCCACCATTTTCCAACATCCTGACTCCACAGCTCATCAGAGCTCCACCCAGCAGAAAAGTTGATCTTTTCCCTGACTCATGGTTTATCAATAAATGCACAAGATGAGAGGCTACTACAAGAGTACCCCACCCGCACAGCAGAGCCTGGCAAGCTAGCCATGTCATATTTGATATGCTAAAAACAGTAACAATTATAGACCTCATTTCCATGACCTAAAGGAATGGTTTGAGGCTCATTATGTTCCTGGAGTGAGCAGATGCCCTTGGACTACAGTAGCATGTGTCAGAACATATGGAGATGTTACTGGTGCCTGCTCAAGCAAATCAATGAACAATGGGAAGACAAGTGATACAAGTGAATATTTTTAGTTGTAATGGTTAATATATAGGTCATAAATGGCTCTTTAGGGAAAAGAAAAAATCCATTAACTACAGAGTACTCATAACTATCATGAAGGCTATGAGGGAAATTAGTATATAACTCATTAGGCAACTGCTTTCAGATGTCTTTTGGTAGAAATATATTATAGTTTAATAACAAAAAATACTAAATCCTAAAAATCTGTTCTACAAATACACTTGGGCACTTTTAAGATGTTGGAGCATATTCATCCTTTCAACTTAATCATGTACTTGATAATATCTAACTATTACCCAGTATATATAGAGTACCATGGTTGGCAATAGTGAGTTAGCCCCAGGCAAAGACTCAAGTTCTGTTTTCAGATATACTATTTTTTTAGAAAAATGCACATTTCATCAAAAACTGCACAATAAGTCTATAAATTATTGAGATGCTGATTTAATGTTAAGTATAGAATAACACAAATAAAATAAAAAATTCATCTCAACCAAAATATTTTCTAAATAACACCTTCATAAAAGAAATAGTGACAAAACAACAACACCTGCCCTCCAGTACCTCAAAGTGGGTAAGGGAATTAAGAAACAATATGTAATCATTGTTGATACCAAATAGGCACAAAGGGTTTGAATGAGTGTGTCATAGGCATGACCAACCCTGCCAAACAGTTTTCTAATTTAATGACAAATGTAATGCAAAACAATGCATTACTTTAAACGTATGTACCTCTTAATATAAAACATCTACATCTGAACTATGAGAAAAATACATTGAAGCTGTACCAAACTACAAATATTCTTTTTCTTTCCACATAGCGTTGATTACTAGTTATCGTAACTAGTGGTTTCAATCGTGATTCAAAATGATTTGATTTAAATTATATCTTTCCTAGAGAATTTTTTGAACAAACACATAAAGCAAATCTTCCCCTAAAGTCTTCCAGGTTTCAAATCAATCAGTAAAAGGAATTTTAACAGAGGTAATCACATAACTTACATTTCTAAGTTCCAACTTATTATTGTGAAGAAATTGCTGAATACTCACATTGAGCTCAACCAAAGCCTATTCGAATTCTCTCCCAGGATTTTTAACCTTTTGAGGGAAAGCCTACCATGAATATTTTATGATTTAAAAAAACGTTTGTCTAAGTCTCACTAGAGTATTTCAACAGAATTAACCTGCATTGACTCAGTGCTTAGAGCTTGAACATTAGAATGCGTAAGATTTCTGTCAGTGACATTTAGAATATCATCTCCTAGATTCCAACAATCTAGGAATGATGAATCTAAAAAAGATGTAGAAAATTACAGATTTTTATATATCTCTTTAAAAAGGTATAATCATATTTATATATAATTAGTGCCAATATATAATGTTAAAGGGTTTGTTAAAGGAACAGAGAGACAGTATAGTGGGCAAGGTGGTTGTCTTGAATAGGGCCATCTAGATTCTACCCTGGCACCTGAAATACTCCCCCAACCCCTCCAAAAGCGACTTGAGCACAGAGTAAGCCATCAGCAGTGCTGGGTGTGCCACTCCAGCACCACCAAAAACAAAAAATTTTAATAAGACATCTCAGTTAGGGATCCAACAGACATTGAACATAAGCACTTGCCTTACCTCATATATGATCAACCCCAGTTGGTTCGTTATCAGATGTAGTACCCCAAACATCTCCATGAGACACTCCTAAGCACTGGGCTAGGAACAATTCCTGACCACTGGCAGGTGAGGTTCACCAAAAAGAATCTTAATTTTTAGGAATTTATATCACCAGGATGTTATAGACGAAATTTGTCCCTCTAAACATCAAATATTGAAATGAAATCCCCATTGTGATGATATTTTGAAGTCAGGCATTTGATATAGTTAGATCATGTGGTTGGAAACCTTATATATGAAAATTAGCCTCTTATAAGGTCACATCCACAATTTCTCTTGACTGTTCTGCTAAGTAAAGTCACAATAAGAATGAAGCTAGACCCTAAATCTATTGATGTCTTGATTTTGACTTCCAGCTTCCAGACTATGAAAAATAAATGTGTCTGTTGATGCCACCCATTTAACGGCATCAAATTGAACAAACTAGCATCCACAAGAAGAGAGAGGATGACTCATTTCCTTCTAGGCAACTACTGAATCTCACAGTAGTTTTGTTGCATATGCAAATTCCGTTCACTACTGTTGCAGGACACCTAAAAGCCTAGGCCTCTGCATCTACCCTGAATTGCCTCCTGCAGGTCACTTCATAGATAGGGGGTAGTCTGAATGTGGCAGTCTTATCTGACCATGTATTCTGTACTGGCTGGTATAAGTATTCTCTCATGCTACCACAATCATCGTGGGACTAGCTAGATCTTACCCGCATATTTGCCTGGCCACGTTGGATCTCTAAGTAATTAGACCAGAGAGAAATGCTGTTTGCCTCCAAGCAAGCAAGCATGGCTCCCTGATAACTCAAAGGCAACTAAAATACAAAACCACCATGAAGTAGACGAGACTCTTGTGAAGGCTTGGAGAAATATTTAACTGGCATTAGTATAGTCTTTGGTACAGAGACATGCCATCTCAGAAACTCCCTTCTCTACCCTATAAAGGCAATTCCAGGCAGATCTTGGCTCAAGACATTAGGTGAGGTGCTGTGAGAAATTACCTGAGGGAATTTGATCCTTCCTGCCAGGGAAGTTACATTTAGCTTACAGCTTCTCCCAGCTCTGCTAGGAGGCAGAGCTCCTGGGTCCTTTAATTAGCTCTGGGTCCTTGTAAACAGCCAGAAGGCCTCCTGAAGTTGCTACATTTCTATAGAGCTATTTTCCTGTTTTCATCTCTAGATAGCCCAGCCCAGAATGGGCTGGGCTGGGAGTTTGAGCAGATTTCTAGCTATAAAATAAGCTGCAAGAAGAAAGAAGCTCTTTCTTTTTTTCCCCTTTTGCCATTTCGGCTTCCCTTGGTGTTTTGCTTCTCCGTCCTCTCCGCTTCTCTGTTGGGCCTCAATACGTGGTGGCAGCCATCTTGGCCTACTACCTGGCAGGGGCCTAGCAGGGAACCCAGAGTCGGAGGTTTTTCCTACTCTTGGATTGTATATTGGAACCTGTGATAGTAAAGCCCTTTTAAAATTGCATCGGATTCCTGAATCTTCATCCATTTCCCGCCGACTTCGGAGGTAGAAGGGAACTTCGCTTCCCGGCACTGTAGGGGACCCCCGGCGCTCCCCAACACACTAGCATAAAGTATAATTAAAGAATGTATATTTTAAGCACTTTTGATAATTTCTGATATAAAGCAATATAGAATGCAATACAATACTGTTAACTTTAGTTTTAAAAAAGAAAATAATATAAAGCATATAAGAAGATTGTTCATAGGAATAGTGATTTAACACGATCTTAGCTTCAGGTTAGCTTTAGGTTAGCTTATCTTAGTTTTAGATTAAATTTTATTTTCTTTTCTAGTTGGACCTAAAAGAGACTGGTTTGTATATCTAGCAGGACACATTTCCTACATGAATTTATTATTATTAGAAATAGCTAAGCATTCCATTGCTGTTCTGACACGGTCAAATATTACACATCCACAGGAGCTCTTCCCAGACTCCCACGTCATCCATCCCTCAAGAAATTAAATTTTATTGGTAGTTGTTATCCTGTCTCAGTGTTTTCTCACTTTTTCCAATTTTTAGAGTAGCATTCCTGGGAATGCCTATAATCACTAAACCACCACCCACCACTAGGAATCTCTATTGCATACATCTACATGTTACTGGATCACAATTCTGATATTAGATTACTTCATTTCTATAATGGACCTTAATTCCTTGCCTATTTACTTATCTTTACAAATGCTAACATTTTCTGTGACTAAATGAGAAAAATTGATTATCTGACTTCTAATTTGAAACAGATAAACAGTTCTTTTAGACTGCTGAGTGAAGAAAAACAAAACACTACCACAGAAACTTCTTCTATATGTTGTGGTTTATTCAAAATAGACATGAGAATCAAAGTAATTTCCAGTCTATTAAAATTTACTGCTTGAATATGCCACAATTTGTTTTTTAACCTTGATGGATTAACTTGAGAGATGTCAAAAGTTACCGCCAAGTTTAGGGAGGAAAACAAGATAAGATTTATCCATACCAATAGATCTCTCAACATGTCTGGTTTTTATCACTTGCATTGCCAAATAAATGTATACTCTAGACTGCCTCAGTAAATAAAGGAATAAAAAGATATACTCTACCTCTTTTTGCCAACACTGTTATATTATCTGGCTTTAAATGTATGACAGGACATGAATAATGACAACTATAACTCCAATATCAGGAACCTATATTTTGTAGTCCATATGCATTATCATAGAACTATGGAGTTTAGAAACTTAGACAATAGACCTGCTCACTTTACTACAGTTTCCCCAAATTTATTTAACCCACCTATCAATTGCAATGCAGCCTGTATAAAGAGAATGTTTATTATGAAACATTTCTTTCAGATCACTGCTGCAGGGTGAAAATTATTTAATTATCACTTGAGAAAGACAGAAATGCTTAAAGTAGTCTGCTTACTTCATCCACATAAATATCAAACCCCTCATATTTGATATGCTAACTAAACATTCTATATTCTTTTTTAATTTTTTAAAATTTTTTATTTTTACAATTACAAAGATATACAATTAAAAAGTTCATATTTGGGTTTTGGTCATACAGTGTCCCAGCACCCATCCCACCACCAGTGCCCATCTCCCACCACCAACGTCCCTGGTTCCCTTCCCCTTCCCCAGCCCTCCTCCATTTCAAGTTCTTTATTTCTTTCCATTTCTCTCTCTCTTTTCCTTTCCCTCCAGACTATGGATTACAGAACATACATTAAAGGGTTGACATGTGTATCTTTTTGCCTCTATTTAATGCTCAGTTCTAGGTTGGCATTAGTACCCTCGACAATTGTTAGGACACTGTTCCATTTTCTGTCTTACCTAGCCTCTGACTCCCACACGTTTGTGATAATTTCCACCTTTGACAAGACCTCCTGATATATATTTCACTTGACCTTGGATATTGGTATCATAATTTATTTTTTAACAATTACAAAAGCGTTCATATTTGGGTTTCAGCCATACAGTATTCCAGCACCCATCCCTCCACCAGTGCCCATTTCCTACCACCTCTGTTCCTGATTCCCTCCCCCTCCCCAGCCTGCCTCCATGGCAGGTTCTCCATCTCTTATCTCTCTCTTTCTCTCTCTCTTCCCTCTCTTACATATTGTGGATTGTAATACATATACTTAGAGGTTATCATGTGTATCTTATTGCCTGTATTTAATGCTAAGTTCTATGTGGTAATAGACTTTCGACAATTATTGGCACATTTGAACATTCTATATTCTTAATAGAGTACATGACTTTCAGGAAACTTAACTAAGCCTCACTTAATTTAGCACATTTTTATGCTTAAAAACAAATCTTTGGGGATTATTTTATTTTTCCTCAGTATAATTTTAAATGTCAGATTAACAAATCAACTTTTAACATTTATCAAATAAGATGGATTCCAGCACTTTTCTGATCTGGAGTGAAATAGACTAATAGATTATTCAATTACTCCTCATTAAACTTCTTCTACCCAGTGTTTTAAACTCCATTGATACCGTGATATTTTTCCTTTACTCTCCCACATTTTGTCAATAAGCATGTATGCTGGAAGTAAACTAGTAGGTGAGGAGTGGATTTCTGAGTATTAATAATTATTTGCATAATTTAAAATATTACTGAATTCCACTTCTTTTTTTTTTTTTCTATTTTTGGGTCATGCCCAGCAATACTCAGGGGTTATACCTGGCTCTGCACTCCTGGCAGTGATCGGGGGACCATATGGGATGCCAGGGACCGAACCCAGGTTAGCCGTATACAAGACACTGTACCACTGTCTTCAAGTTCATCATCAATTTGCTGGAGCTGGCACCAGTAACATCTCCATATGTCCTGTCTCATCCTACTAGAGCCCAAGGGCACCTGCTTGCTCCAGGAACATAAAGAGCCTCAAACTATTATATTAGGTCATGGGAATGAGGTCTATAATTGTTACTGGCATTTGGCATATCAAATACGACACTGGTAGCTTGCCAGGCATATAACTGAATAATCTATTCTATATTGCTTGTTGGAGCTAATTCTCTAAATATGGTCAAGGAATATATTCTTAGAAGAAAGTCAATGGAGATTATTAAATCTCATAATGGACCCACGGGGCCATTTGACCCACTGTATGAGAAATTGCCAAGATATTCCCCCAGACCAGACATCGTGACCACACCCTGTGCTTGTATGCCCCATCTTGATTCTACCAAATGTGATGGGACAGGGGGCCGGAGCGATAGTCCAGCCAGTAGGGCGTTTGTCTTGCCGCGGCTGGCCTATGCAGGCCCGGGTTCGATCCCTCCGCATCCCATATGGTCCCCTGAGCACCACCAGGAGTAATTCCTGAGTGCAGAGCCAGGAGTATACAAGACAAAGAGCCATATACAAGACAAACGCCCTAATTGCTGTACTATTGCTCTGGCCCCTGAACTCCACATTTTACTGAGAAATATTTTGGCATGCTATTCATAAGCAACCTTCATCAAATCACATAAACTTTGCTTTGTCAAAAAATTTGCTGATTTACTTAAATGATATAAGCATGGATATCTAGACTATAGGTGTCAAAGGCACAGATATCTTTAATAAGAGGATTAGTTTCATAACCATCAAACTCAACAAGACAAAACACATGTGTTTTTTCTATGGAGACTTTCATTCTAAATGAGAAGTGGCAATTTAAATTTAAAATATTTATAAAACATAAATATGTTTCATATTAAAATATATGTTAATGCCCTTATGCTTTTAAGAGAATAGAAATATAAATTCAACCTGTCTTTAATCCTTTTTGACAATAAATATTTTAATCTAAAATACTTTTATGTGATTATAAATTTAATTACTGCAAGACCCTTTACTTTTTATGATATATACAATTCAAATATTTTATCAGAATATTTGATAAGCTGCTGTAGTGACTAATTGTGAATAGTGACAATGTAATTCATTTTCAGAAAATCTTGGCTCTGTAACTCATTTGCTAGAAGTCAAATTTAGAAATATACAATTTAACCAAGAAAATAAGCTTCTATATTCACTCCCAACTCTAAAAATTTTCATGAAATAATATTGAATAAAATCTTATATGATAGCACTCAAATGTAAAATAACTAGAGTTCTTTTGTTTTGGCAAAATAAATCAATATATCACAAATGTATACCATAAACTCTGTGTCTATATCTACCACTATATTTATAAAGACCTCACATAAAAGGACAGAAGAAAATCTCACAACTATAAAAAGTCTAAAACACTAAGTGAAATGTGACTCTTGGTGGCTAGCATACCAGAAAATTTGAGGTGTATATTCAAGTATCTATTTTTACACTATTAGGTACATGCATGCTCACTTTGACACTAAGAATCTGATTAAAAATGGTGTCTGTATACTTTCATCATTTTTATTTTCTCCCGTTGTAGTGAAGAATGGTCTTACTTTAAGAGCTAAACACAAGTTTCTTTTCAGAAACTCTTGGTTTTTGCCTCCTCCTGTTCCAAACTGTGCCTTGATGTTAGAGCCATTTACTGTAACAGTGGGATAAGTCAGCCTTTCCCTTCCGTGATCCAGACCCCCACAGGAATCAGTTTCAACTAATGTCTTGGAAAAGAGATACTACCAATTTCAGACTAACCCAAACTAACATTATAGCTTGCTAATTAAGAAGACTATTGTACCAAGAGATAGTTCATTTTAGTATTTTAATGCATAACTAAAGAAAATAGATAGACTATGAAATCAGAATACCAATGAAAAAGGGAGAGGCTGAGACATGGAGAAAGACTAGCAAGAACATAAGGACATACATTAAAGGCCATGCACATTTGGGTTATGGAAAGGTGAAGAAATAGTACATAAAAAGCTTAAGGGTCAACACTAGTGCAAGTATGTGATCCAAGCTATAATAAGGAAATACGAATTAAAAATTTGCTAAGGAGACAAGGTGGGGAGAGTAAGGGGGAGTAAGGGAACTTGGGTTACTGTCAGAGGTATGCTGACATTGGTGATGGATTTGGAGCTGGAACTTGGAATGACTGAAACTGTTCTGAACATCTTTGTAAATCACAGTAAATAATAAAGATTTTTAAATGCATATATACACTAAAAATAAAAATATGTTATCACTAGGGCTAAAATTTATATTGAATTCCAGGAAAATTTCTACTTCACCAAATTAAATATCCTTAGGTAAAACACACTTACTGATATTTTTCGTTGATTGGTTGAATTTCTTGCAGTTTCCATTCCCTTATACTAAAGTGTGGATTTTATGAAAAATTACTACCTAAATACATAAAATAGTCCCTGTTCTTTTCAAATCTAATTGATATTTAATTCTTCCCACCATCTCTCTCATTAAATAATTTTTTAGGTAAAACTTTGCTTGAAGATATTTTTTTTGTTTTGTTCCAAATATTGAGGGAAAAATGAAAGAAAACTAAGATCACATTGCTTCTTCATGGCTATAAACAAGAGGGTTTGAAAGGTTTGAATTATTTTTCTCTTATAAAAACTCTGTAGATAGCAAACATTTCTTTGTCTCTGGATATTTGTTTATGTGCAAAACAAAACTATTGGCAATCTGGACATACTTAAGGCATTTTTTTCTGTTGCTTTAAGCTGAAAAGCACACGATAAACATTTGTCATAAATCGTCAGCTTACCTTTCGTTCTTGGTTTTGATCCAGCAAGTACTCTCCATCACAAATCCTTTATCTGGCATATTTATCTGATGACTCTGCAGATAAAGCTGAACGATGATGATTTAATATGCCTCTTGGTGTTCTCATTTCAGTTAAGTGTCTTTTATATTACGTTTATTTCAAGTCAGTTTTCCTTTCTTCATAATAGTATCTTACATTTCTTTCTTTTTCGTAGGATCAACAATCTTTGCAAAGAACTATTTCCTTTTAACTCTTATTGTCTTGTACACTCTTCAATCCTTTTCAGAGATGTTACTTTTTTTAAGTGTTAAAGTAGGCACCACATAGCATTAATGTTTTTTTTAAAGAAACTCTCTTAAAAGCCTCGTTTGTGCTAAAAAGCATAAAACACGACTTCATCTGATTCTTACATAAAAACTTGATATAGTTCAGCAAAGAAATGCTAAGGAATAATTTAATTCCAGGAAGGCCGACAGTGGTGAAATATAAAAGCATACAATTTGGAATATAGCAGGTTGTCCAAAATTTGAGGCTCAGTCAGTATCAAAGTGCTCGGCATCAACCAATTTGCTTTTCTCTCTCTCTGAATCTTTAACTACAGAATCTTTAAAACATCCTCGGCAGACAAAAGACAGGATAATTAATGCTTCTTTCATTACATATATTTTTATATACAGAAGATACTGCTTTCAAATAAGGAAATAGTACAGAATTCTGTGTTTCTAAATGAGAATGTGAAAGGAGTGGAAACAAACCTGCAAAGACATAAATGGAACAGAAAATTTCAATTAGGACTTCCACTTTCAATGAAAAAGAGTGACTCGGTTTCCGAGGTCATTCATGCTACAACTAAAACATAACAGACCAAAAAAAAAAAAAAAAAGATGCAGGAACTAAGAAATAAACAAGGAACAAAAAAAGCATTCCACAGCAGATAAGTATAAGAAAATGCTGAGAGGTGGGAAAAGAACTATGTGGATCTCCTGGAGCCTTAAGAAATGGATGGACATGGAGACTACCATGCTGAGTGAAATTAGTCAGAAGGAAAAGGACAGATATAGAATGACTGCATTCATTAATAGGATATAAATAGATACCAGTGTTTTACTAAATGTGGGAAATGGTAATGGCAGATTAAAACTCACCATTGAATATACAAAAAGAGACTTAAGTGATAAACTCCAAATATTTGCAGGGCTAGCCACAATGTGTAAAAAGAAGAGGGAGAGAGATGCAGAGACAGAGAGAGACAGAGAGAGAAAGAGAGGAAACAGGGCTACCTGCTGTTGAGGCAGCCTGGGGTGGGTGGGAGGGGTGGGGTACATTGGTGGTGGAAATGGGGCACTGGTGGAGGGATGGGTGCTGGAATACTATATTACCAAGAACCAATTGTGAACACCTTTGTGATTGTATGTCTCACGGTCATATAATAAAAAATTTTAAAAAAAGAAATGAAAAGGGTGCTGAGACCCTGTGGACTCATGCCCTCCTCAATACCTTGAGCAGGAAGCCACAAAAGATTCTAACTCAGAACCTCGAATAAGCAATGAGGAGACAGGAAAGAAAATATTGATAGGACTGAGAGCCATTTTGTTAATTATCCTATTATTATCAAATAATAACAGAACTCCTTTGCTGTGTGGTTGCAAGGGAATTGATCTTCCATTCTAATTTTTCCCCACCCATACAGGGGCAACAATCTGATAGTAGTGTGAGTAGGATTAACAGTGTCAGTAGAATAACACCTAGTTAGTGGTGTTAGTAGAGTAAACAGAGTCAACCTTCCTTACCCAAACACAGCAAGTCCTCCATCAATTCTCCTGTGAGCCAGGGCTAGCAAACTAGGCAGGGAGATGATCTTTGCTTCAACATAGATGCATTTCTTTACCCTTAAGCAATAAAATAATAGGCCATAGATCGAAAACTTTTTAAATCCTACTTTTATACCTGCCATCAGTTAATGAAAGTTTTTAAAAATATCCGTTTCTTTTGTTTTCATCATTCTGATCTCACATTTCTGTGTTCTATCTTGGTATATTAGCAATTATATATATTATCATATATAATATATAATATATAATGTATACTATATAATTTATTATATAGCATACATTATATACTATATTAATAATTTATATAATATATAATATATAATATATAATGTATAGTATATAATATAATATACTATACATATTATATAATATATAATATATAATGTATAGTATATTATATTATATACTATACATTATATATTATATATTGCCCCGGGAGGCATGGTGGGTTCTAGCCCTGACCTGCCACCTCAGCAGAGCCTCACAACAAGCCAGACCACTCTCCACTACTCCATGGGGCCCGCCATTTTCCACATCCGGACTTCTCTCTCATCACAACTCCACCCAGCAGACCAGACTATCACAGCCTGGTCGCATGGCCTAGCAGCTGGGCGTTTCATCTATAAATGCTTTATTTAGAGGTGACTACAACAGTATGCCAACCGTACAGCAAGCCTGGCAAGCTGCTCGTGTAGTATTTGATATGCAAAATACCAGTAACATTTATATTAGGTCATTCCGTGATCTAATATAATGGTTTGAGGCTCTCTATGTTCCTGGAGCAAGCGGATGCCTTTGGGTTCTACTAGCATGAGACAGGGCATATGGAGATATTACTGGTGCCCGCTCTAGCAAATAGATGATTAACGGGAAGATAGTGATAGTGATAGTGATTATATATTATATATTATATATTATATATTATATATTATATATTAGATGCCCTTGTGCTCTACTAGCATGAGACAGGACATATGGAGATATTACTGGTGCTCACTCTAGCAAATAGATGATCAACGGGAGGATAGTGATAGTGATAGCGATATTATATATTAATATATGTTAATATTATATATTAGCAATTATATATATTACTCCCCACAGCAGAGCCTGGCAAGCTACCTGTGGTGTACGCAATATGCCAAAAACAGTAACAATAATGTACCTCATTCCCGACTAATGGAGACATTACTGGCGCCCACTGAAGCAAATAGATGAACAACGGGAAGACAAGTGATACAAGTGATGCAAGTGATTTATTACTCCACAGTTTGTCAAAGCTCATCCAAGAAAAACGATCTCTCCCCATTCATCAGTAAATGTACAAACTGAGAGCCTACTACTGAGTGTCCCACCCACTTGGCAGAGCCTGGCAAGCTACCTGTTTGTATTTGATATGCCAAAAACCAGTAACAATTATAGGCTTCATTTCCATGATCTGAAGTGAATGGGTTGAGATTCTTCCTGCCTCTGAGTGAGCAGATGCCCTTGAGCTACACTAGCATGCGACAGGACTTATGGAGAAGATACTGGTGCCCACTCAAGCAAATCGATGAACAACGGGAAGACAAATGACACAAGATATAATATCACTATCACTATCACTATCACTATCACTATCTTCCCTTTCATCGTCGATTTGCTCCAGCAGGCACCAGTAACATCTCCATATGTCCTGTCTCATGCTTGTAGAGCCCAAGGGCATCTGCTTGTTCCAGGAACATAAAGAGCCTCAGACCACTATATTAGGTCATCAGAATGACCTAATATAATTTTCAGTAGTATTTGACATTTCAAATACGACACAGGTAGCTTGCCAGGCTTGCCGTACAAGAGTATGGGTGGCATACTCTTGTAGTCACCTCTAAATATTATTTGACTTTAGGGTTACACCCAGCTATGCTCAGCAGTTGCCCCTGACTTTGCACTCTGGTATTATTCCTGACAGTGCTTGAGGGGACCATAGGGGATGCCTAGGATCAAACCCATGTGGGCAGTGTGCAGGCAAAAGCCCCACCCACCCTTCGGCCCCAGTACTGATATTATTCTATGTTCATATGTGGCTCCATTTTTTTCTATGAAACAAAATAATGGGGCCATAAAGTAAACAAGAGAGTTGACTCACTTGTCATGAAGGCAGCTTATTTGGTTCTATCCACCCTCCATGAATACGCATGCTTCTATACCTTGCAACTCTTGTGGTCTCCTGAGAACTTCCAGGAGTGATCCCTGAGCTCAGATCCAGGTGTCGACCAGAACACTGCTGGGTGAGACCCCAGAAACAAAAGTGAAAACAAAATAAAAATTCCTTAAGTAAAGTTGTAGTTCTGTGATAATTTCCACTAAAAATCCTTTCAATATATTATTAGGTAAATATTATTATGATTTTTGCTTGTTTACTGCATTGAAGAAATTCCTATACATTTGTTATAATCTATAATTGTTATGATTTTCATAACTAATTTTATCACTGTATCACTGTCTTCCCATTGTTCATCGATTTGCTCTGAGTGGGCACTAGTAACATCTCCATTAGTCCTGTCACAAGCAAGTGTAACCTAAGGGCATCTGCTTGCTCCAGGGACAGGAGGAGCCCGAAACCATTCTTCAGGTCATTGAACTGAGGTCCATAATTGTTACTACTTTTTGGCATAACAAGTAAATAAAACACAGGTAGCTTACCAGGCTTTGCCGTGTAGGTGATATAGTCTCAGTAGAAGTCTCTCCTTTTTTTTTTTGGGGGTCACTCCTGGCAATGCTCAGTGGTTTCTCCTAGCTCTGCACTCAGGAATTGCTCCTGGCGGTGCTCGGGGGACCATATGGGATGCTGGGAATCAAACCCGCCAACATGGGCCAGCCGTGTGTGCAAGGCAAACGCCCTACCCACTGGGCTATGGCTCTGGCCCAGTAGAAGGCTCTCATCTCGAGCATTTACTGATGAAACTTAAAGGGGGAAGATCAGGTTTTCTCTTGGATGGAGCTATGGAGTCTGGATGTTGAGAATGACTGCATGATGTGTGGTTTATTCTGGCTTCTTGCTAGGCTTACTGGTATCAGTTAGAACCCGTCTAGAGAAAAAAAGTGTTGAGTAAATGAAAACCTATCCCCTGTTCATGGACTGGAGGGACATTTTCAAAATGGCAATCTTGTTCAAAGAAAGCATTATAGAGATTCAATGTAGCCCCCCATAAAATATCTATGACTTTTTTTTTTTTTTTTGCTTTTTGGGTCACACCCGGCGATGCTCAGGGGTTACTCCTGGTTCTGCACTCAGGAATTACTCCTGGCAGTGCTCGGGGACCATATGGGATGCCGGGATCGAACCCGGGCCGGCGTGGGCCGGCCGCTGCAAGGCAAACGCCCTACCCGCTGGGCTATCTCTCCGGCCCCATATGACTTTTTTTTGTTTTGGTGCACAGGTGGTACTCGGGTTACTCCTGGTTCTGTACTCAGAAAATACTCCTGGCAACCTCACGGGGGATGGGGAATTGGAAGCCTGGGATAGAACCCTGGTTGACCATGTGCAAGGCAAATGCCCTACCCATTGTACTATCGATCCACCTCCAACCCAACCCCCATAATATTTTTTTTTTTTGCTTTTCCAGGTCTCACCCAGCAATGCACAGGGGTTACTCTAGGCTCTCAAGTCAGGAATTACTCCTGGCAGTGCTTGGGGGGACCATGTGATGCCAGGGATCAAATCTAGGTAGGCCGCATGCAAGGCAAGCCTTCCCTGCTGTACTATCACTACAGCCCCCATAACATTTTTAAAGACATAAATCAAACATTCTTGAAATTAATATAGAGAAATAACTCCCTGAATAGCAAAAGTACTTCCAAAGTATTTCTAGGAAATAATCAATTCAAATTACTCTGAAATTTAATTAGGGCCATATTAATTAATTAATTGATTGATTAATAAATTAATTTCCTCTATCATATGTGATATGCCAAAAAACAGTAACAATTATAGACCTCATTCCCATGACCTGAAGGAATGGTCTGAGGCTCTTCATATTCCTGGAGCGAGTAGATGCCCCTGGGCTACAATAGCATGTAACAGGATGTATGGAGATGTTACTGGTGCCCACTCAAGCCAATCGATGAACAACGGAAAGACAAGTGATTCTAGAAAAAAAGATTAATGGCTTCTCTTTCCCCAACTTTAAGCTGTACTATAAAGAGTAGTAATCAGGGGCTGGAGTAATAGTACAGTGGGGTGGGTGTTTGCCCTCGCATGCGGCCTACCCAAGTTCGATCCCCATCATCCCATATGGTCCCCTGAGCACCTCCAGGAGTAATTCCTGAGTGAAGAGCCAGGAGTGACCCCTGAGCATCGCCGGATGTGACCCAAAAAGCAAGAAAAAAAAGAGTTAAAAAATAAAGAGTAGTAATCAAAACAGTGTGGTACTGAAATAAGGATACACTCATCAGTGGAATAGAATTAGGAGCAGAGAAGCAGACCTCAGGCATATGGACAACTCGTCTAATTAAAGGACTAAACCTATAAAATAGATGGGGGTCAGAGCGATAGTACAGTGGTAAGGTATGTGCTTCGTGATATGGCCAACTCGAGTTCAATCTCTGGCATTCCATATGGTCCTCCGAGAACCACAGGAGTAATTCCTAGAGTGAAATCCCAGGAGTTACCCCTAAGCATCACCAGGGTGGGCTACATACAAACCAAAAATACCAAAAAGTATAATGGAGGAAGGAAAACCTCTTCAACAAATAGTGCCAGGATTACCAGTTGGTCAAAAGCAAAAATAAATGAATGAATGAATGAATAAAGCAAACTCATTTCTATTATCATGGAGCAAATATAAAAGTTCACAGCTGTGAGACGAGGAAAGTAATAAAATAATTACAACTGGAAAAGAGTAAAACTATCACTATTTGAACACGATATGATATTACACGTAGAAAAATCCTAAAAGCTTCACTAAAATTAGAAACAATAATCCTCTAAAGTGTGAGATAACAAAATCAACATAAAAATATCCATTTAATTTGTATATACAAGCAGTGATTTAGGAGATAAATAGATAGAACTATGTTATAGTTGTGTTAAAAATTATCAGGGAATCAACTTAGCAAAGGTGAAAAGAGCCTTGTGCTTAGAAAACTATAACTTTATTTTAAAAGAAAAGGAAGTCATAAGGAATAGCTATGCTACACGCAGCATTATTTTTCAATGTAATGCCATACAATTCCTATGGCATTCTTCAATGAACAGCATAACCAAAATATGTTTGGAATAAAAGAAATCATGAATTTCCAAAGAAAAATACATGAAAGAAAAAGAAAAAGATGGAAAGCTACACAGTTGATCACATTGATTGACTTTAATTATAAAAAAGTGCTATAATATTCAAAATAGTGTACATTTAGAATAAAAGTACACACATCAATGAGTATAATTTAGAGCTCAGAAATATTTTCTCACATATATGAATATTTACTTTATGATAAAGTAGACAGAATCACAAACAGAGAAAGTCCCTTTCACAAACGTTGTAGGAAAATTAGCAAGTCATAGGAAGAAAAAAGAATGAAATTGGATCATGACCTAATACCATTCACACATCTCAAAATGGATTAAAACTTGAATGTTAGACTTGAAGGTTTCAAATGCACTGCTGAAAATGTAAGCAAAAATAATTCTATGTTACTGTGTTTAGTGGTGACTTCCAGGAATTTAGCTATATCTGGAAGGATAACTAAAGCAAAAATAAGCAAATGGCATTATATTAAATAATCACAAAATTTCTTCAAGTGAAAATATCATTAGAAAAGAAAAAAAAATCCTACTGAATAAAGTTATTTATACACCATGTAGCTTGACAAAGGGCTACCATCTGATATATACAAATAATTCACAATATTCAACAGGAATAAGATACCATTATCAAGATTTGGAGAGAAACATTGAAAAGACAAAAGGCAAGGGCAGACATGCAAATCATTTATTATCAGGAAGAGACAAATCAAAATGATAAAATATATCAAATTCATAACTGTGAGATGACCTATATCAAAAAGACCAGTAATATCATGTGGTTAAAGTGTGAAAAGTTAGCAATCATCATGCACAGTTTGTGGGAATGTAAATTGGTCTTGCTGCTATTTTATATAGTATGAAGATTTATCTAAATATTGGAAATAGAACTATAATATGAAGTAGCCACTCCACTCATAGCTATCTATCTCAGGAAGACAAAAATAGTAATTGAAAAAGTTTTTGCATACCTATGCTACAGAGATATTATCAAAACTACAATAAAATAGAATAAAAGAACTAAGTGAAGAATACGTGGCACATATATGCAATGAAATACTAGTAGAAAAGATGAAATCTTGCCCTTTGCTTCAATGTGGATGGAACTGGAATTTTTTACTAAGAAAAATAAGTCAGAATTAGAAAGACTAGTACTGCATGACTCCTCCTCATATATGATATGTAATGAGGAAAACACCCCATGCTTAGGGAACAATGTTTAATCCAAATAAACCCTTAGACTGAGCACAGATTAGAGGTTGTTCGGGGGAAGGGAGGGTGAGTGATTTCAGTGGATAATGAAAATAGACTAACAGCATTTTGATACTGTGTGCGGTGCTTTAACTGCTAAGTCTACCACTAAAACTGACCTTTTACAGTCTTCCAAACCAAATAAAGAATGAGTGAATATTGAAAGAAGTGTTGGTATATATCATTGCACAAGTTTTAGATGTGCCTTTTATAATTAACATTTACTTGTGTTACATTGTGATCACCACCTAAAATTTTAATTTACATCTTCCATCATACCATTCTGCTCTGGTAAACACCATTCATTGGTTGTGTAATGCTTCTTTTTCTTGGATTCTTGTTTATTTGTTATGTTTCTTAGCTGTAGTCATGTGGTTAAATTTATGGTATTTTTTAAAAATCACTCTATAACTTGTTTCACTTAAAAAATACCCATCTGCTTGATTCACATTTGCAAATCTCAATATTTTAAGTTTTGTAGTTGTCTTCCATTGATTTAGCTCAAATCGTATTTATCAGTTCATCCATTGACCAACGCTTCAGTTGTTTTCAATTCTTTGTCACTGAAAATAATGATTTCATTAGCAAGAAAGCAGATGACTCTTTAAATTTGTGCATTAGTATGTTTGTATATCTAGGAGTGGTTATTTATGTGCTTCCCTCCTTCCCCACACCCATGCTTGTTTTTCAGTCACACCCAGAGGTGCTAAGCATTCACTCTGGTTCTGGGTTTAGGGATTACACATGGTAGTGCTTGTTGATAAAATGCAGTGCCAGCGTTCTAACCCAGGTTAGTTGAGTGAAAGGCTAATATATTAAACACTGTATTACAAGCCTGAGAAATACGTTGGGGGTAGAGTGCTTCATTTGAACTCCATTGACCAGGACTAGCTCCCCTAGTACTGTATGTGATTCCTGAGCCTTGTTGGGGAGTGAACACTGAGAACAGAGTCAGGAGTAAGTACAGAACATTAATAGGTGTGGTTCTCAGTACACAATAAGTAATTAGTCAGATGATTATTAAAAAGCAATTAAAACCAATATCTGGAATATTGCTTAATTCATTTTCGTACTCAACCTGAGAAATGCTATATTTTCTGTTCAGGTATAATGAACTGATGGATCCCACAGCCATGCAAAGACTAGGAAAGTTTAAGCCTTCTACTCTTTGGAGTCAGTTCTATTGATAACATAGTCACCCTCCCTCTCTCTATCTCCCTGAAGCTCACTCACAAATCCACAGAAAAAATAAAAGTTCAAAGTCTACTCCTAAGTCTTTATATTAAGTCTTTGCTACATTTTTACCTAGCTTTGAGGGTATTAGCTATAATTTATTCAACTAGAGACTAGCAATATAAATTCTGAAGTCTATAACATATTTTTGGTGTAATAATTCTTCAAGGATGTGACTCAATGAAACACTCAGCAGTTACTAATTTTGCAGGCTACAAACTTCCTCTTACAGCTTGATTTAACTAGCCAATATTCCATTATTTGTAAGACTTTGCCTGAAGCAACTCGTGCACTCTGGACTTAAGCAGCAATTGCACAGGATGCTTAACTTTTAACTCAGTTCCGGAGTTTAACTGTCATCTCTGTGATTAGTTAGATTGACATTCCCGAACTGTGAGCTCTAAGGATCATTAAAATTTAATTTTCTTTAGGGATAGAACACAGGAGATTATGTTCAGTTTATTAGTTTTGACCCCTTACACTTACACAATTTTTTCATTTAATTTGGCTTATGGAGTACATAATTCATGTGACCTGACTAATTATGTACTTTCATTCTTACAGAAGCCACTTGAAATGCCTGAACTAAGATTCTTGCTTCCTTTACTACTTTAGAAAGTAGTGTCGTGGGCAGGAAGCAGTGAGAGAAAGAAGCAAAGAGAATAGATAATATTGCTTTGAGATAAAGAAAAGCTCAGAAAAAGAGAAAGAAATACATAGGCATCATAAAAAGAGGAAGTAACACAAAATATTGCCTTTAGACCTTATGCAGTTTTTAAAATTTTATGCACTGTATTATACAAGCCTGTTAATGATCAGTTTCACTTATAGAACATTCCAATACCACACTATAGGACCACACTTTCTCCGGTGTGTCCCTTCACCAAATCCACACTTTCCCAACCACCATAGTAAGCTCAGTTCTGCAGATCAGTTCTCAGATTCTGTTGCCTTTGGATACTTGTTATGTCTTTATTGTGCTTCTTTATATTCCACATTGGTAGAGATCATTCTATATCTGTCTGTTTCCTTCTAACTGATTTTGTTCACTATGATACTCTCTGGGACACAGAGCATTGTACTTTAGAGAGATAAGTCACTGTAGAGTTTTAAATATAATATTATAAAAATGTATAGATGTAGCCACAGTGTCCAGTAGAGTAGCTATAGATAACTTTATAAATGTAAATATCAAATGCACACATAAAATTAAAGAAGGCAATATTTACATTACAGTTGCACTGCTACAGTTCCAGCATTTAATAGTAGTACTATGTTATAGCCATGGGCTTAAAGCCAAAGCTATCATACTGATAGCAGAAGGGAAAAAAAGAAACATTTATCTATTGCTAGGACACTGATGGCCCAGAATGCAGGCATATGTCCAGTATATGTGATTATCTTTGATATCACTTAATTCTTTCTTATATGGCATGTGTCATCACTGGTTCTACTGTGTGGACCAGAGTGTTTTCTAGTCTTATCTACTGAATTTGTTCATGGAAAAGGAGAATGTTGATATTAGGAGCAAACATAATGGCCACATTTCCTGAAAATTCTCAGTTATAGTCCCTGATAAGTCTCATGTAAAGGCAAAGAAGCAAGACATACAGGTGAAAGGGAACAAATATAAAAACCAAAGCACATGCAAGAAAAACTGAAAGTTGGCATATTAAAAATATATTAAAATGCTGCATACATTAGGACTGCAGTGAGTAGGATGGGTAATTCTGAGAAGCTAGGGCCTTACAGGTTCACTTTCAGAGAGCTGTATCAAAGGAACTGGGATAAACACAAACCTTTCAAACATGTACATTTAATTTTATATTTAAGCACACAGAGTACAACTACCTAACTTCTTTTTATCACTTCCAAATTTATTTAGACATTGTAATAAATAATTGAATACTAAGATATTAATATAAAATGGCAAAAATAAAATCACTACGTTTTATTATTGGAAGACACTACAATGAATTTCACTCACCATTCAGAATAAATGTAGTTTTATTCCTTACATTTTACATTTACAGCATCATGCCACATATTTACCTGACAACTGCTTATTAGCTTTATGCTTCCTGGAATGTCATGCTAATGCATCACTTGTATCACTTGTATCACTTGTCTTCTGGTTGATCATCCATTTGTTGGAGTGGGCACTAGTAATATATCCATACATCCTGTCACATGCTTGTGTAGTCCAAGGGCATCTGCTCACTCCAGGAACATAAAGAGCTTCAAACCATTCTATTAGGTCATGGGAATGAGGTCTATAATTGTTACTGGTATATGGCATATCAAATATGCCTTGTGAGGCTATGTTGGGCTGTCGGACCAGGGCTAGGACTCGCCTCCCTCCAGGGTGCCTAGCGATTAGCTGGGCACAGGGAGAGCCGATACCAGCTCTGTCCCGTGTATGTGAGTCTCTGGATCAGATTTGTAATAGGTTCTAGCCCTGGCCTGTCACACCAGCAGTGCCTTGCAAGAAGCCAGAAGAACCCCCACACCATGAGGGCCACTCTTTCCAACATCTGGACTCCCCCACCCCGTCAGAGCTCCACCCAGCAGAAGAGTTGATCACAAGCCCGGCTCGTCAGAGACTCACCCTACAGCAGTTCTTTTCAAGCCCAGCCCAGGTATGCCTGATCCAGAGACTCACATACACGGGCAGAGCTGCTACTGGCTCTCCCTGTGCCCAGCTGATGCTAATACATGAAAATATAGTATGATTCTTGCACAAATTTATGACTATAACATTATTTATTAATTTCTTGAAAAATGCATATTTAAGTATTTCAATATTTTTTCAATATTAATCGCCCCACACCTTATTTAAGCACAATGGTTCATAAAGTAGTTAATGTTGATTTGTAATAGGTATTCAATATTCTAGCCCAATCCCACCACCACTGTCACTTTCCCTCCACCATTGTCTCCATTTTCTCCACTACCTCTCAAGCCTGTCCTGAAGTAAGCCCACAGTAATATATTTTATATTGCTTTTTACCCATAAATGGCTAACAATGATAACAAAAATTTACTTTGAAGAAAATTATTAAGAAACATATCTCATTATGGGGGACATAAAGTCCTTGTCTGTTGGATTTCCAAGATATTTTTGCAAGTAAAGCCTTCTTTGTCAATGCTTTTGTTAATTAAGATAGTGAGAATGGTTGGCTTTCACATTACATTCCATCCAATCTGATAGGCTAATACTGGGTTGACGGTGTTAAAAAGTTAGGATATGTTGTGTGGATATAAAGGTGAGCATATGCTCCATCTACTTAACTTTTTAATGATTTATGTAAAACATGCATTAGGACAAACTGTTTGCATAGACTGTTTCAATTTAAATAGACAATGAACGTATTATTTATTGTATTTAAACCTAGTCAAGTAATTTTGTAACATAAGCTGCTTCAGTTGTGTATTCTTACAAATCTACATATATATAATATCAATCTTAAGTTTAAGTTCACCACTAAAATTTCAACTCTTTTCTCCATGTCTTTTTTTTTGTTCAGAGTTAAACTTTAGCAATATGATAAAATTATTAACTCAAAATTTCACTGTAATGTTATAAAATGGTTGAAACAAAGTTACCCAAGTGGCAATGATTGAGATTGGGTTTATTTGAATCTTGTATTCTGACACTACACAGTAATATAATTTTTCCAGAATCACAAGCAATTTTGCCATGCCTTTACATACTTTACATACAAAGCATATTGTACTTTAAAATCCAAAAGAGGTTTTAAATCATATATTGCAATTGGCTTAATTCCATCCTCCTCATGTATTAGTATACCGTTTTTTCCTATCTTGATGAAAGATCTGAGTTCTTTGAAAACGTGGTAACTAGTATGTGTAAAATATAATATGTTCCTTAGACTTATCTTATTTGTAGTACCAAATTGTTCAGGTGTGCCAATGTTTTATGTACAGGTCATTTAATTACATAAAGATCTGATGATACAAATATGAAAAAAGTTACAATTTAATTGTGAGTTTTTTCTTCACAGGAAAACAAATTGGATAAAATAGCTATAATTATCAACAGATATAATTATAGTCTCAAGGAAACTTGTGTTTCATATGAGTGTGTGTGTGTGTGTGTGTGAGAGAGACAGAGACAGAGACAGAGAGAAAGGAACATGGAAGAGAGCTATTATCTTTGCAGATTAGAATCTTCTGGTGGAACATACGTTCAAATTTTTAAAAAAGATTATTATTTTTTGGAGGACAGGTTTAGCTAACCTGGGAGCTTTGTTGTTTTGCCCATTCCCAGCTTAATCTTATTTAAGCCAAGGTTCGTTCTAATGAGACCTCTCTTCTATGTAAACACTGCTAGAGGGTGTGGCACTTACAGAAGTCACCTTGATTGAATAACTTCTGACTTATACATCTACTAAGACTTCTATGTTTTCTAGATTGGGCACAGCTCCTCTTTATACCCACTGCACCCAGCGTGGGACAGTTAGAATTTACCAGGAGACTACCACACTGGCTACATTGAGACTATAGGAAGACTATAGGAAGGATCATACTAGTTTGCTCTAAGCAGGCGAGTGTGACCCTTTTCAGTACACCGAGAAAAAGATACTCAGAATCATCCTGGTGCAGATAATAATAAGGACCTTGTGGGTACCATCTAGATTACATGAAGCTCATGAAGTTAAGATTACTTTATATCAGCCCTCTCTCTCTCCAGTGTTTTACATGAGATAATCTTGGTAGAAAGGATTAGACCTTGGCATAACCTTTGTTTATACCTGCAATAGGGTGTGGCACTACACTCTGTTTAGAGTTCTTTGTTGACATGACCCTCCTGATTGGATTACTTTGGTGTATATAAGGGGCTGACTTGAGGCCCCCTTCACGCTTCACTTTTCACCTTTTGGGCCTTTTTAGCTTTCAGCTTTTTGGCTCCTGTGGCTTTTAGCCAAAGGCTCTCAGCCTCTACGGCTTTTGGCTTTTTGCTCTTTGGCCTTTTGCTCCTTCTTCTAGGTAAGACTCAGCTCGGGTGAGATCCTCTGCTCTTTGGTGGGAGACTTAGGCTCTCTTGTATGGTCTAAGTTAAGACCAGAGCTAGAGTTTGTTCATTATATGGAGTGCTGTGGAAGAACTTTTGTACTATTAAAAAGCCATTTTTGGAACTGCACCGGACTTGTGAGTTTTCATCTGTTCTCCGGCATCCTTGGAGGTAGAAGAGAACCTCTGTCCCGACACTGCCGGGGACCCTGGCGGAGTTCCCGACAATTATTCTATTTAAAATTGAGCCTTACTGCAGATAGGTTTCTTGCCTTGTATGTGTTTGACCCAAGTTGATTCCTAGTATCCCATATTGTGCCCTGAGCCTGACCAGCAGGAATTCCTTAGCACAGAGCCAGGAGTAAGCCCTGAGCACATCTGGGTAGCAATCAAAAAACCAAAAAAGAAGAAAAGAATGTGTGAAAGTAAATTTTAAATAATTAAAAATAAATATTTAAAAAGAAAATTTCTTTGAAAATAACAGTATTAACTATGCTTTTTTCTGGTTTTCTTCTTTTGAATAAAGATAAATTGAAAAAAATTAAGGGCAGTTATACAATTCAGCAGTAGAGTACTTGCCTTGTATTCCTGGGTTTGATCCATAATGTCAAAAATTAATAAATTAAGAAATATATAAATTTAAAAAAGTCATAAATTTAGAAATTCTACAAACAAGAACTGGAGAGATAATACAGTATGTTGGGTGTCTGTCATGTGAATGGCCAACCCAGTTTCAATTCCCAGCACCTCAAATGGCCCCTCAAACCCCACCAGGAGCAATTCCTAGGAATAAGCCCTGATTAAACTGCATGTGGATTCAAAACAAAAAATAAAAACAGAAAATAGGTAAAAATAAAAAAAAATTAACATTACAGTGTCTACATTAAAATCTGAAATGTTGTAGACCTAAAGATAACAATATTAGTTGCTTTTTTACTCTTTTTCTTGATAGCAAATTCATATATGATTGAGGAATGATAAATAATGTGAACACTTTCTTTTCTTTGGTATGGTGTGTATAAAGGAACTCAAAAGAGCTCTGGGTATTTCTGGGGACTATTCTTTTAGATGAAAATATCACCAGGAATCAGTAACCCTAATTTCTTATTTTATTTAGTTGATTAGTTGCCCAAATATGAACAAGTACCTCTGCATTTTGCGGCTTTAATTTCCTCAACTTTAAAAGGAACACTTAGAATAGATGTTTTCAAAGGTTTTATGACTACTACATTTAAAAAAAAGATAAATAAGAGGAAAACATTTAATACCACTCAAGGCTTCCTACTCTAGAAGCCACAGCTTTTTAAACTTAGCAAAACATTGTTTAATGCTGCATTGATAAAAGACTAAAGCATGGAGAAATTTCCATCAATACATATGAATACAAATAGTAAATCTACTGGGCTCATAATGATCTATACTTCTCCAGAAAAGGGAACCAGTCACATCATACGGCACTGAAGTATGTCTCTGGGTGGATAATAAACTTCTGTTTCTGCTAAAAAAAAAAAAAATAGGACTAATAATGTGAGTTAACAAAGCTGAAATTAATCAAACACATGTCCACAGACATTGCTGCTTAAGGAGCCGCTTTTCATCATTATCTTATTTATATCTTATTTAATAACACTTTTTAGTTTCAGTAAATTGCTTAGGATGCTTGACAACTTAATTGACTCTACAGTAACAGAAGCCAAAATGCTTCTTAATATAACCAGACTTATGCTATACCATATCATTGAGATTTGCCAGCATGTTTAGTGTGGTATGGGCAAAGATATGGCCCTCTGTGCAAATTGGGAACCTAAATAAAGATTTTAAAACATCCTCCACTTCCAAGTAAAAACTGTGTGCATAACTCAGTCTGGGAGGGTCCCAGCCACAGCAACTGCAACTTTCTTATTATGTGTGTTTCCCTGGCTTCTGTTTTAGGAAGATATTTAACTTGATTAAAGAAGCCGGAGTCCTTTATGATGATTAAAACATAACATTAAACATAAGCTCCAGTCTCAAAATTACGAACATGGAGGCATCGTAGGAATACTTTTCTCCCTGAATTTAACTGTGTGAGACAAATGTCTGCAAAGAATATGAAAATGGCATAATCTTGCAGGAAAACAAAACAACATGTAATATATCATGACAAATTAATTGGGCTATCCTAATTTACACGTGCTATGCATTTCTCTTATATAGGTTATTGCTAACCTTCCTCGATATCAGCGTTTATCTGGATGAGCTGAATAAGCCTGACATTCTCTTGCCTTATTCTGATGCTGTTTCTTCCTCTTAGAGCATCTCATTCATTTTGCACACAGAAAGTTAAATTTAGCTAAAAGAGACTTTGAAAGCCGAGAGTTCTTGCTGATCTGGGAGCCTGTCAAGGTGATTGTATGCCAACTTGGACCTGCCTGGAGTAGAAGCTCCCAATCTTGCCAAATGTTGTGCTTATTTTGTGACAGAGAAGAAAGTCACAGTAGGATTTAAAAGGAGGCCATCCAGTTTGTTTTATTCTTGTCTCAACTCTCTGAATCTCTGTCTCCATGACTGAAGGCTTTGTAAATAAACAGATGTCCACTTGTCTCACTGTGAATTAAAACTTCATTGAGTCCAATAGAGACTTGATTTATTTGTTAAAAAAAGTAAAGTTATTGTAATACATTTTTGATCCATGCACTTGTCCTGTCACTTGTTTCCATATGTGCTTTTTACTACCTCAATTCATTTATATTTCTATGGGATTCAGGATAAGAGAAGGAACTGAAGGAATATGGATTGGATATATGTCTCGTAAGTTATGCAACATAAGTTACAGTAAGCATATAACTTGCATAAGTTTACTAAGCACTAAGTATGAGTCATATCTTATATTTTTGAATACATATGACAAAATAGATATGTAAACTTAGGCATACACTCAGCTAGAAATGCTTTGCCACTTAATTTTAGCATCCTAAATATAATTGTGTCATGCTGTTTATAATAAAATAATATAAATATTCTCCTATTATAAATAATGTAACATTCATTATATTAAAGCAAAAATTTATGAAAAAACATTTCCTCTAATTACCTAATTCCCACAAACACGTAAGAATGGTTTATTTGAATAATAGGTAGCTTTTCAGTAATGCTACCTAAAATGCCTAATATTCAAATAATTTAGGCATTAAGGTATGCATTCATTGAGGTAGCATTGTTTTTTAATATTAGATGTAGGTTATAACAATGATACTGTATTTACTGAAAAATCAATTTAAATCTATATATTTATATCTGTGCAATATCTTTTGCAGTAAATCAAACCTATCTTAAATTGTCTTAGTAATTATACATAATGCATAAAATATTTTAAAGAGAGCTTTAGCTGTATACTGTACTTATTTTACAATATATACACTCATTCATGTGTATAAATTTGTTTATAGATTTTTGTTTGTGTTGCTTTTGTATTTGGGCCATACCCTGGCAGTGCTCATTTTTATTCCTAGTAGTGCACTCTGGGATAATTCCTGTTAGGGCTTGGGGAACCATATGATACCAGGGATCTAACTGGGCCTGTTACTATAAGGCAAGTGCCTGACCACTCTACTATTGTTTGAGCCCCAAATTTATTTGTAATTTTAAGAAATGATTCATAAATTGATATCTTTGTTCTGCATATCTTTGTTTTATCTTTTTTTTGTTCCCTGGTTGGAGATTAAGAAATTGCAATGAAATGATCAACGATTTAATTTAAACATATAAATTATTCAACTATAAATGCAATCACAGCAGGTTGTCAAGTATTTCCCAATCAGAAGTCAAAAGAATGCAACATTTCTGTTTTTACATACCTCAATAACTCGCATCATGCAACTTTTATTATTTCAGGACCTTAATAATTCAAACCGATGAATAAATCTAATGACATGCTTTGCAATTCCCCCCATGAAATATACTAAGCAGCTTTGCTAATGCATATATAAGAATCTGGGTGATGAAGATAACGTCATTCACGTGTAGCATTTTGTATATAACACATGGAATTGCAGGGGTATGTTACTACAGATCTCTGATTATTCAATGCTTCCCATGCAGTAATCATAGCATTCTATCAAAAACAAAGACATAAGCATTTGCAAAATGATTTCTAGGTTCTCATTTGCTATCTTCTTTCTTTGTAATGTGCCCAGGATTTAGACAGAAGAGTAACACACTGTCCTTCAGTTAAAGGAAGGACAAAGTATATATTATTTATACTTAATATTTTGCTTTCAATCTACTGGACAGATACTACAGTAGGCGAGGTGCTTGCCTTCCATGCAACCTAGACGGGTTTGGTTCCGCACACCCTATATGACCCCTGGACTCTGTCAAGAGTAATCCCTGAGGGAAGAGCCAAGAATAAGCCCTGAGCATTACCAGGTGTGGTGTATCTCCCAAAGAATTGTTTCCAGGATTGGAAATCACAATTTTATAAAATTCAAAGCATAAATATTGACATTGAAAAGTACTGAAAATTAAAGTAAGGAATTATCCTGATACCCAAATAGTAAAATAATTTACAAAAATATAAATTCCAATATTATTTTTTTGTAAAGATCACAATTGATATTATTACTTCAAATTCTTGTTTTATAAGAGAAACTTTTTTTAAATGTGTCTCACACTTGTTACCTTACATATAAAAAGAAATATAGGTAAGTTTCATAAGCATGATGCTCTGGAACAATTGACTGTTAAAAATAATAATCAGATCTTATAACTTTTAACGAATCATGTATTTGACAACCCAAAATTTTTTAGACAGTAACCAGGTATGGAAAATATTTGAGAAGTCTCTTTTCCTAAGGCTATCCATATGCTGACATAGGCTTGAATCCAGTGCTGCCTAGAAGTTGGGACACTAACTAATGAATCCTGGTGTTTCTTCCTGCTGTTACTTCTGTGTCATTATAAATCTTTTAATATAACCAGGTTCCTAAACAATTTCTGAAAAATTAGATATTAGTCGGTAGAGAATTGGTGTAACTCACTATTACAACTTTCAATATTAAAAGTTTTCCTGTCACAGTACTAATTTATTTAAATATGAGACCAGCTATACCAATGTTTCCCAAGTAAAAATGAAGGGATACAGGAGTTAAAAATCAGAGTGGGGAGAAGGCAAGAACAGATTGTTTTTAATATGAGGCAAGAGTGTTATTCTGGCCTGTCTGCTCAGCCTGAGGTGCTTTGACACTTCCTTCTAGCACACCTAAAAATAATTTATTTTTTCTCTTGCTGAAGCAATCGTAAGCATTAAATCAATCAAGGAGGCACATTATCTATCCTCTAAATATATCAACGAGCTATGTACCCAAAGACCTAAAAATGTTGCTTTATTTGAAAGTAAATAATACAGAGTTTAATATTGTTTTCTCAAAGTATGTGTAAAAATTTGCAAAAAATATACTAAATATCAGTGTGCATATAAATATGCAAACATTAATAAATCAAGAAGATACGCTTAGTTCTTTGAAATATCGACACAAATACATAAACAGATGAATTTTTATATTTTGAAGATGAAAGTAAATAACCAACTAAATCTAGATTTAAACATGTAAAGCAAACTATCTCTCTCAGTTATTTATGCATTCATTATAACTATCACTGTGACTATCTTCCCTTTCATCATCTATTTGCTTGAGCGGGCACCAGTAATATCTCCTTATGTCCTGTCTCATGCTAAGAGAGCCCAAGGGCATCTGCTCCATAAAGAGCCTCAAACCATTATATTAGGTCACGGGAATGACCTAACATAATTGTTACTGGTATTTGGCATATCAAATACAACACGGGCAGCTTACCAGGCTTGCCGTGCAGATGGCATTCTCTTGTAGTCACCTCTAAATACAGCATTTATTGATGAACTGCGTGACCCAGGCTCCTCTGCTGGGTGGAGTTCTGACGAGGGGGAAGTCTGGATGTGGAAAATGGCTTGTTGCAAGGCTCTGTTGGGGTGGCGGGCCAGGACTAGAACCCGCCATCCTTCCAGGGCACCTAGTGAGCATTTGGGCACAGGGAGAGCAAGTAGCAGCTCTAATTGTACTTATAATGAATGCTCATCTGATCTCGGAAGCATTCATTATAAGTACAATTAAGAAGCATTTATAGTGTGCTATACGATACCAATTATTAGAACACGAACTAAGCATCCCAAAACTTACTACATAGTGGAGATGTGCATAAAGTAATGAGATTGACATCATAAATAAAACTACAAACATTATTGATAAAAAATAATTATATAATACAAGGCTCAAAATATCGGAAGACATTTGAGCCCACATAGTTTTGTAATTTACATATCTGATCATAAAATTACCCTTATTCTGTCTTCATTAATATTTCTTTTTTTATCTATTATCACAGTAAATATATTGTATAAATCAATGCCAGAACATGATATGTGTTTTGTCTCTTGATTTGACTTCAAAATTTTAATGGGGTGTTGGAGGACAGGTTTAGCTATTCTGGAAGTTTTGTTTTTTGCTCACTCCCAGCTTAATCTACTTAAGCCAAGGTTAGTTCTAATGAGACCTCTCTTCTATGTAAACACTGCTAGAGGGTGTGGCAGTTACAGAAGTCACCTTGATTGAATAACTTCTGACTTATACATCTACTAAGACTTCTATGTTTTCTAGATTGGGCACAGCTTTATACCCACTGCACCCAACGTGGAACAGTTAGAATTTACCAGGAGACAACCACCCTGGCTACGTTGAGACTATAGGAAGACTATAGAAGGATCATACTAGTTTGCTCTAAGCAGGCGAGTGTGACCCTTTCAGTACATGAGAACAAGATACTCAAAATCACCCTGGTGCAGATAATAATAAGAAGGAACTTGTGGGTACCATCTAGATTACATGAAGCTCATGAAATTAAGATATATTACTTTATATCAGCCCTCCCTCTCTCTCTCTCTCTCTCCAGTGTTTTACATAAGAGATAATCTTGGTAGAAAAGATTAGACCTTGGCATAACTTTTGTTTATACCTGCAATAGGGTGTGGCACTACACTCTGTTTAGGGTTCTTTGTTGACATGACCCTCCCGATTAGATTACTTTTGTGTATATAAGGGGGCTGACTTGAGGCCCCTTCACCTTTGCCTTTTGGGCCTTTTAGCTTTCAGCTTTTGGCTCCTGTGGCTCTTGGCTCCTAGGCCTTTTGCTTTTGGCTTTTTGCTCTTTGGCCTTTTGCTCCTTCTTCTAGGTAGGACTCAGCTCGGGTGAGATCCTCTCTCTTTGGTGGGAGACTTAGGCTCTTTTGTATGGTCTAAGTTCGGACCAGAGCTAAAGTTTGTTCATTATATTGGAGTGCTCTGGAAGAGCTTTTGTACTATTAAAAGCCTTTTTGGAACTGCACCGGACTCGTGAGTTTTCATCTATTCTCCGGGCGTCCTCGGAGGTAGAAGAGAACCTCTGTTCTGACACTGTCGGGGACCCCAGCGGTGTTCCCTGACAATGGGGAATTTGTAGAGAGAAATGATTATGCATTGTTAGTATTTTAAACCTCCTCACATGAAATATAGAAATCCTCAATAAAAGACTGCAAGTGAATAAATGCTAAAGTTAATGTGTATAATATATTTGAATATTTATATGCCTTTAATCTCTGCAAATATGCATTTGTAGATATAATTATTTTATCATCTGGCACCAATATTCTTCTTAGGGAGGGAAAATTGTTTAGGACATTAAGCTCCTTTGAAGTGGAAAATGGGACCCTTAGGTTATGCTGTGAAAAATAAACAGGAAAATAAAGTCAAATAGGTAAACTCCTATGCATATAGAGACCGTGATGTAGGATAATCCGAAGCATGCTAGAGGAAAAGAGAGAGAGAATGAAGGTGTGAGGAAGACATAGTCCACATGTGAGGGATCTGAAAGACTGTCAAGCAGAATTGTGCTTTGCAGAGAGAGACAAAAACTTGCCTAAATAACAGAAGTGTCTGTAGACCGACTTAAAATAATTAATGTTTGTGTAACACACAAATTCCCCCAAATTTAGTAAATTTTGTAAAAAATCAAAATATTTTTAATTTGTCTTGTTTTTGAAAACCAGAAAGAAAAGTGACATTCATAGGTGAGTACAAAGGAGAAAAGAGCCATGATAGATAAGAGGACATTTGAACTTTTGTGTATTTTGCCATTTTGTTATTGTTACACTTAGAGGTACTCAAGGATTACTCCTGGGTCTGTGCTCAGTGGTCAGTGTTGGTGGGGCTATGGGGACCATATGTTGTCCCAAGGATCAAACCTGATTCTCCTATGCTTGTAGAAGTCAAGAATATCCCCTTCACTATTCCACAATCCAAAGGTTTTAAATTATTGATGATATGTGTCGGGGTACCATAGGGACCCCAATGATTTTGGTCTAAAGTGGAGTCCCCTGGTGTGTTTAGAGCTGACAACTGTCCCCCAACAGATGGGTGAAGGAACAAGACTACAGGTCCATTGGTAAACAGATCAACAAGGCATCAGGTATAGTTTAATGACTGCCTCGTGGGGCTTGTGGGGCTCAGGCCCACGTTGCACAGAGGCTCATTGCAGACTATCAGTCCTAGACTGCCTAGCGATCTGGGTAGCAGAGTCTCCTGGGGAGAAAGTGACCATCTCTCTCTCTCTCTCTCTCTCTCTCTCTCTCTCTCTCTCTCTCTCTCTCTCTCTCTCTCTCTCTCTCCCGCCTGCCTCACATAAAGCCACCTATATTGATGTAGGTGGGCCTCACAGAGTGGCTTATGTGAGGTGGGAAGGGGAGAGAGATGGTCATTTTTCTCCCCAGCCACCTCTACCCCTGGAACCCTCTGGGCAGGCTAAGGACCGATATAAGGCAAGTCACTCCTAGGCATTATCCAGGGTTTCCTCAGGATTCTTTCTTGTCTTCCTCGCATCAAAATAATTTTCAGGAGTAGACAGCAAGTGAAGTAAAACAGATTATATTATGGTGGTTTTAGGAAGGGAAAGGAGGAGCGAGGAGAGAGAGAGAGAGAGAGAGAGAGAGAGAGAGAGAGAGAGAGAGGGAGAGGAGAGAGAGAGAGAGGGGGAGAGTACACATCTCAAGAGCAGAAGTGCAGCCAACAATGTGCACCACATATGCTTGGCCACGTGGGCTCAAGCAGCACATGAGCAAGGCAGCCTATGGGTGCTGTTCTTTGGTCAACCTTCAACCTAGGTTAAAGTCTTTTGCTAGGGCCGTTGCCAAGGGGAGATTTGGGGAGTGGTCTTCTCTGAAAATCTCCTTTACTTGACCTCTGCTCCTGCTGGATCCTTTGTCCTGGAATGCAACCTGATTAAGGGCTGGGCAGAGAAAGGTTGATGCAGCTCCCTCAGGGTCTGTTGTTGATGAAGGTCTTATCGTGTCTTGGTTTCTGGTTCCAAAAGGTGACTTTGGACTGCCTAAGGGCAAGAATTCACTGCCCTGTGGCCCTCCCTGTCTGCCTGCCTACATCAATAAGACTTTTTATCTATATCCTGGATTAAATTTAAAATGGTCTCTATGGATTTATGGCAAAGGGTTGCTTTTCCTGGAGACATTTCGTTATACATTCCAGACTGCAACCCTCAGACCAACCAGGTTAGTTTTTCCTAACCCCTGCAAGGTCCTAAATCATTTGCCTCTTTTGGGGTCATTACAGAATTTGTCCCATGACTGTGTTCTTAAATTATTACACTTCTAATGGCAATTTTGTCTGTCCCATGTCAAGGCCAGGGAAGCTTACTCAAGGCTTGCCCTGGGTCCAACAAAGTCCCACAATGGTACCATCCTTTGAAGGTATAAGGAACTAAGATCAATCTAAGAGCAACTGAGGTTAAGTTAGGTAAATATGACAGATGCAGAGTAGTAAATATTTCAGAGTTAATTATCTCCTATATTACGGCTGCATAGCATTAACTGGCTTCCTGCCTCTAAACCAAAAGAATATTGTGCTAATATAAATATAGCGAAGGACATAAAGGAGAGGGAAAAAGCAACATTTCACTTACAAAACAAAATCCAAAATCTTGAGAAGGCTAACTGAAATCACTGGGCGGGATTAGGAAACAACTGACAAACAGGTAGGGGAAGAAGAGCACAAAGGAGCAACTAAAGTTAACCACAGAGGATTGTGTGCCCCAGGGGGATAGGAAGTGCCCCATTAGCACTGTAATGGGCGCCATTTAATTAATCTAAGATCCCTGTAGGAGGGGAAATGTCAGCTCCAATGTTAAACCTGAAATGCTTAAAACTGTAACCCAACAGATATGAATTATTGGTACTTGACCAACTTGTACACAGTAACAAAAATAAATCTTGGGAAATACATATTTTTATTGATTTGAAGCGTAAACATTAGGCATTTTCTCTGTGCTAGTACTCTGAGGGAGTACTGACCACAGATCACAAGCTTGCTTGCACTCTTACAGATAAACTTTTAGCTTTAGCTTTTCAGATAAACTGCCTTTGATGTAGGTGTTCCCCACGGGAGGCTTATGTGAGGAAGGAAGGAGAGAGAGATGATTGCTTTCTCCTCAGCCTCCTCTGCCACATGGGACCCACTGGGTAGCTTAGGACTGATAAGTCTGCGATGAGCCCCCTGCATCGTGTGGTTCTGAGCCCCACCAACCCCACGAGGTGGCCATCAAGCCACACGTTGTCCGCTTGATCTCTAGTCATGGGAGTTGATCCCCACCACCCAAGATTTCTCCAGGAGCCACGGACTCAGGCTGGAGTGAGGAATTGTTCTTTGCCAGAAAGGAAAGTCAGTCCTAGGCCTTACCCAGGGTTTCCTCAGGATTCTTGTCTTCTTCACAGAAAAAGATTTTCAGGAGCCGTGAAGTAAAACAGATTTTATCAAGGAGGGTTTAGGACAGGGAAGGAGGAGGGAAAGAGAGAGAGAGTAACACGCTCAAGGGAGAATGAGGGCTGCTCCAGAGGTGGAGAGCCCCAACTGATTTCCAAATGGGTTTTTTTTAATCCCTTTGGGTTGGAATGTTCTCCAATCTTCTGCTGAGCTGTTAAAGGTTGATGGGGGCTAGCTGGGTGTGCCCAATTCCTCAGGGTCTATTGTTGGTCAATGGGTCTTATCAGGTCTTCATTCCTGGTCGTCGTCCCCGACCCCCTTGTCTGCCTGCCTACCTACAACACCTTGACTTCCCTGTTTCTCCATTTTCAGTTTGTGCACCTAGAATTCATGAAGGTTCACGCACTGAGATCTGGCTAGAGTCTGAATCAGCTGATATGACTAGAGAAGGCAATGAGCAGGCATCAGTGTGGAGTTCTTTCAAACGTCTTTGCTGAAAGATAGGCCTCTCAGGAATAAGAAATAGCCTGGCAATTTATATGATACAACTAATGATTTACAAAAAACTCACCAACTCCTACATGAGAGAATCAACATGTCTCTAGTGGAATTCGTATAAAGATAATCACACTTGTATCAATCATAGCCCAATTATTAAAGAACAAACGAACACAAAACATAAATAAAATACTTAAATACAGATAAAATTCATTCAAACTAACTTGTTTATAAGCAATAATATAAAAAGAATATTATACATCACATATATTTTATTTTAATTAATTATCACTGGCTAACAACACTATACAATTTCAGTAATTAAGTAAAACAGTTTTATATGTGGAAAATACCACATTCACCATTAAAGCTACTTCATCATGCCACTGAACAGACACATCTACTGCCTTCTCTCCCCTCTCTGTCTTTTCATTTTGGTGAGGTTTCACCGAACCTAAGAGTTTGTTTTGTGTTATGTTGGCTTATTTGCTTTAGTTATTTATATTCCACACTTGAGTGAAACCATCTCATAATTGTATTTCATTTCTCAATTTATTTATCTTAGTATAAAAATCAAGACCCATCCATTTTCTTTCAAAGGCAGTTTCTTTTATAAAAATTCCATTATATATACTAAAGTTTTTATTTTTGTAAAATAAAAATATTCAGCTCTGCTTAGGGATTATTCCTGGCTGTATGCTTTGGGAATACTACTAGTTTGTTCAGGGACCACATGTGGTCGTAGGGATTGATTGAACCTAGGTTACTACATGCAAAAGCAAGTACTTTACCTACAGTACTACCTTTCTGGCACCAACCACAGTTATTTTTATCCAGTCATCCACTAATGGGTATGTAGATCAGTGATGTGTTTTGGTTATTGTGGACTATGCCATTATGTACATGGGAGTCCAAAATCTTCAAAATGAGTATCTTCAAATTCTTCAAATAAACACCTTGGAGTAGTGCTGATGGATCATAAGAAATTTTCTTTTTATATTCTTTTAAGAAACCTCCATACTTCTTCCATCAAGGCTATACTAACTTAATTATTAACAACAATGAACGAGAGATTCTTTTCTATACTTCCATATTAATAATCATATCAAATATTTTGAAATAAGCATTTTTGCTGGTGTGAAAATATCTCTCAGGCCACTTCATTATCATCTCTGTTTTTATCTCTGGTAGGGAGGCTGTTGGCACTGATTTGTGAAGGGTCTTCCTATTAGCAGCAGGACTGAGCTACACAGAGAGGCAGGGTGCAAGCCTACCAATTTTTCTCAAGTGTGTATACACTTGAGTCTATAATTATTATCTAGCTACACACATGATTTTTTTACTACACTTAAGGTTAACTCATATTTTACCTTTTTAAAAAAGAAATTAATCCTCCCCTGAATAGTAACTCTTTATTACTTGTAATTTTGGTACCTGGAGTTGAGAAACCATGGTTTTATCTATGAGCATTCTTTTTCTGATTATTACACATAAAATTTGCAGTGTTTAAGAACTGTTAACATTGGGGTCAGAGAGACACAGGATGCAGAGTGCTTGCCTTGCATGTAGCAGACCCAGGTTTGATTCTCCTAACCCCATATATCTCTCAGCTTCTTATTTTTCAAAATAGTTTTAGCTTTTCAGGGTCTTTAATGATTTTTGAAGAATGTCATCTAAATTAGGATAAGAATTGAATTAAATTTATATTGTATGCTGAAGGACATGCCCTAATGAGCTCTAGGATCTTGCTAACATTTGGCAAATGTGAAGAGATGCCTCATGCCCTTAGGAATCTCAGAGCTTAGGAGCGTGGGCAGGATTAGAAAAAACAATAGATTTAATAACTTTATAAAGCAAAATATCCTTATCAGGAGTCTATACTAGACCCAATGCAATATTCTTTTTCCCCATGGAAAAAGAATTATATAAAAATTCACATTATAAGTATGCTCAATATATTTTTGTTTATTTTATACATCATTTTATAACATTTATTCTATACAGCCAAATAAGCAAGGTGTTTATATATTCAAAATTTTATTTTAAATATCTTATATTATCAGCAACAATATTTATCATTAAGCATGCCTACACTATGACATTTGTCAATAAAGTTTTTATCCATATTACAGCTATAAAGACCATTAGGTGAACTTTTTCTCCACACTAGAAATATAACATTTCTGTGTATTATGAGTTGATACATTATTTTGTTGGTCCAGAAACACTTAAATTTTTTCCATATATCAGTGCTAATACATTACTAACACTCAAATATTCAACCAAATCATACCAAATATAAATATTCTACATTTTGTTAACAGAGGAACATTGCTAGTGAAAATAACCCTAGCCCTAACCAATAGGCCCACAAGTATTTTTTATTCCAATACCACCCTGTTTTAATTACTACTGCAGTAATTTTAATTACTACTGTAGTAGTAATCCAAATAGTGTGGTAATTTTAATTACTACTGCAGTAGTAATTAAAACAGTGTGGTATTGGAATAAAAACACTTGTGGATCTATGGAATAGAGTTGAGTATCCTGACATGCATCTTCAAACACATGATCATTTAATCTTCGATAAAGGTGTTTTAAAGAGTCCAAAAAGGATCAAGGAAAGCCTCTTCAACAAGTGGTGCTGGGAAAACTGGGCAGCAACATGTAAAAAACTGAATTTGGGCCTTTGTCTAACACCATGTACGAAAATCAGATCAAAATGGATTAAAAATCTCAATTTTAATTGCTACTCAGTTTTAATTACTGCATGAGACAGGACATATGGAGATATTACTGGTGCCCGCTCTAGCAAATAGTTGATGAAAGGGAAGATAGTGATAGTGATCACTGTATCACTGTCTTCCTGTTCATCATCTATTTGCTTGAGGGGCACCAGTAATACCTCCATATGTCCTGTAGCATTCTTGTAGAGCCCAAGGGCATCTGCTTGCTCCAGGAACATAAAGAGCCTCAAACCATTCCATAAGTTCATGGGAATGAGGTCTATAATTGTTACTGGTATTTGGCATATCAAATATGACAAGGGTAACTTGCCAGGCTCTGCCATGCAGGTGGCATACTCTTGTAGTCACCTCTGATCTCCAGCATTTATTGATGAACCACGTGGCTGCAAGCAGCTGCATGAGCCGTGCTGGGATAGGTGGAGTTCTGATGAGAGAGAAGTCTGGATGTGGAAAATGGCTGCCCTCATGGAGTGGGGGTCATCTGGAAACAGCATGGTATTGGAATAAAAACACTTGTGGACCTATGGAATAGAGTTGAGTATTGTGACACGCGTCTTCAAAAAACATGAACATGCCTCTGATCTTCTTTTTCCCGTGATTGTTTTAGCTATCCATAGGGGTTTATTATTCCATACAAATTTTGGGAGTGTTGGGTCAATTTCTTTGAAATGTCATGGGTATCCTTATAGGGACTGCATTGAATCTGTACAAAGCTCTAGGGAGTATTACCAGTTTGATAATGCTGATTCTCCCCATCCATGAGCAAGAAACGTGTTTTCATTTCCTCGGGTCCTCTTTTATTTCTTGTAACAGTGTCTTGTAGTTTTCTTTGTACAAGTCCTTTACACATTTGGTCAAGCTGATTCCTAGGTATTTGATTTTCTGTGGCACAACTGTGAATGGGTTCTTTTTCTTAATATCCCTTTCTTCTCTTTAGTTATTTGTATATAGGAAATCCACCAACTTTTTAGTTTTTATTTTGTACCCTGCCAAACTACTATATGTATTTATTGTTTTTAGGATTCTTTTGGGAGAGAGTTTAGGATTTTCTAGGTTTATTATCATGCAATCTGCAAATAATGATAACTTGACTTCTTCCTTGCCTGTCTGGATGTCCTTAATGTGTTTTTCTTCTCTGATAGCTATGGCAAGTACTTCCAGTAGTATATTGAATGAAAGAGGTGAGAGTGGGCAACCTTGTCTTGTCCCTGATCTTAGGGGGAAGGCTTTACATGTTTCTCCCTTAAGAATGATACATGCTGTGGGATTTTGGTAAATGGATTTGACTTTATTAAGTAAGGTTCCTACGATTCCCACTTTTTGGAGGGTTTTATTCATAAATGGGTATTGGATCTTGTCAAATGCTTTCTCTGTGTTTACTATTATGATGATATGGTTTTCATTTTCTCTCTCATCGATATGATGTATTATGTTGATTGATTTGCGAATGTTGAACCAGGATGAATTCTACTTGGTCATGATATATAATCTTTCTGATGAGTCTTTGGATTCTGTTTGCTAGTATTTTTTTGAAGATTGCTGCATCTGTGTTCATCAAGGAGTTTTGTCTGTACTTTTCTTTCTTGAGTTATCATTCCTTGTGTTGGTTCAGGGTGATATGTGACTTGAAGAAGCTGTTTGCAGGTATTTCTGTTTCTTCTCTTTCCTGGAAGAGCTTGAACAGTATTGGGAGTAGGTCCTCCTTAAAGGTTTGTAGAATTCACTAGTGAATCCATCTGACCTGGGCTTTTGTGTTTAGGCAACTTTTAATTACTATTTAAATTTCCTTGATGGTTATAGGCTTATTCAGCTATTGCAAGTCCTCCTGTTTCAGCCATGGGATGTTATAGGACTTCAGAAATTTATCCATACCTTCTAGGTTCTCATGTTTCATGTCATACAGACTCTCAAAATAATCTCTGATGATGTTTTGGATTTCTGGGTTTCTGTTGTAATGTCCCCCTTGTCATTTCTGATTCTGTTTATTTGGGTTCTTTCTTTCCCTCTTCTTACAAGTCTTGACAGTATTTTATTGATCTTGTTTATTTTTTCAAATAATCAGCTCTTGGTTTCATGAATCTTTTGGATTTTTTTTTTGGTTTCAACTCATTGATTTCCTCTCTAAGTTTTATTATTTCCTTCTTTCTGCCTGGGTTGGACTCCTTTTGTTGGTCTTTGTCTAATGTTTTGAGCTGTTTAGTCAGGTTATTTATGTAGGCCCTTTCTTTTTTTCTTAAATGCGTGCATATTTATAAACTTTCCTCTTGGAAAATCTCCCCCGCCAGGTGTGTGCATGATCCCTGCGTCTCCAGCGGACCCAAACTGCCCCAGGGAAGAGCGGAAACTCCATCAACAGGAACCAAGGCTAACTGCCTTGGTTTCACCCGCGAACCTTGGGCCCTGCGCTCCCGTAATCATCCCAAAACTCAAAACCGCGCGGACGCTTAGCGCGTCCACGCAAACCTTTTACTACCTATCTTGCATGAGGTACCACTGAACCTTGGTTCCTACATCCTTGCTACCCACCCAAACTCCGCAAACAGACCAGACACCTACTAACTGTACTATCCTGTCATCCAAGACCCCACATTTGCAACCTACAATAGTCAAAATGGTAAGGCAACGCAAAGTTCCATCCAGCTCTGTGAGTGAAGTCACTAGTCCAGATGAGCCAAGCAATACCAATGAGTTATATAACCTCTCTAATAAGGAATTTCGGAAAGAAATGTTAAGGAGTCATAAGGAATTCAAAGAAGCAATGGAATGCAAACTCAATAAAATACAAGAGGACATGATAGAAGAAGTGAGGAAAATGCAAATGGAAATGACATATATTAAAAATGAGGTAAATGAAATGAAAAACACAGTGGAAAGCCAGCATAGCAGAATAATAGCTACTGAAGAAAGAATTAGTGATCTCGAAGACGTGTTCCAAAGATTCGCTACACAACACCAGAAGATAGAAAAAAAGACTCACAATTACCGAACAGACAACAAGAGATAATCGGGATGAAGCCAGAAGAAACAACATACGGATCATTGGGGTCCCAGAAGGGCAAGAAGAAAACCCTGATGAAGAAGAAACTGTCAAAGCCATCATTGCTGAGAAGTTCCCGGAACTAAAAAACACTTGCCTCAAGATCCAGGAGGCCCGTAGGATACCTGCTAAAAGAAACCCCAACAAGAATACGCCAAGACACATCTTAATTAAAATGACAAAAACTATAGATAGAGATAGAATACTGAAAGCAGCAAGATCAAAAAGGAAATCACATACAAAGGAACATCTCTAAGATTTACAGCAGACTTCTCTGATGAAACACTCCGAGCAAGAAAACAATGGTGGGATATTGTGAAAAGGCTGAATGAACTGCAGGCCTCACCAAGAATTCTTTACCCGGCCAGACTCACATTCAGATATGAAGGAAAGATACACAACTTCATGGATAAGCAACAACTCAGGAACTTCATGGACTCAAAACCAACCTTAAAAGAAGGACTGAAGGGTCTACTGTAATACGACCAAACCCATAAGCACAACAAGCTCAAACAGAAAGATGGCACAAAATCCGATGACAATAATCTCTCTCAATGTCAATGGTCTAAATGCACCAATTAAGAGACACAGAGTAACAAAATGGATTAAAAAATTGAACCAAACATTCTGCTGTCTACAAGAAACACATCTGAATAATCAGAACAAACACAGACTCAAAGTCAAAGGTTGGAAGACCATTCTCCATGCAAACAATTCCTCCAAAAAGGCTGGTGTGGCCATATTAGTATCAGATAATATAGACTTCAGGCTGAAAAAGGTTAGAAGGGACAATGAAGGCCACTTCTTATTAATTAAGGGTATGTACACCAGGAAGAAATTACACTACTAAACATATATGCACCCAACGAGGGGCCAGCAAAATACATAAAACAACTGCTAAGAGACCTCAAAGAAGACATTAACAGTAGCACAATAATAGTTGGAGACTTCAACACTGCTCTATCAACGATGGATAGATCAACAAGACTGAAACTCACCAAGGAAATATTGGCCCTGAAGGAAGAAATGGAAGAAAGAGAGCTAGTAGATATATACAGGGCTTTTCATGCCAAAAAGCTGAATACACATTTTTCTCTAGTGCACATGGAACATTCTCCAAGATAGACCACATGCTCAGCCACAAAGCATACCTCAATAAAATAAAAAAGATAGAAATTGTGTCAGCTATCTTTTCAGACCATGATGCACTGAAAATGGAAGTTAACCGTACACAGAAACAGGGAGTCAAACCAAACACCTGGAAACTGAACAGCTCACTCCCGAACAACAAATGGGTCATAGAAGAAATCAAACAGGAAATCCAAAGATTTCTGGAAACAAATGAAAATGAAGACACCAACTATAAGAACTTGTGGGACACAGCAAAAAGCCGTGTTAAGAGGGAAATTTATAGCTCTGCAAGCATTCATCAGGAAACAAGAAAGGGCCCACATAAATAACCTGACTACACAGCTGAAGACATTAGAGAAAGACCAACAAAAGGAGCCCAACCCAGGCAGAAAAAAAGGAAATAATAAAACTTAGAGAGGAAATCAATGAGTTGGAAACCAAAAAAACAATCCAAAAAGATTAATGAAACCAAGAGCTGGTTTTTTGAAAAAATAAACAAGATTGACAAACCATTGGCAAGACTTGTAAGGACAGGGAAAGAGAGAACCCAAATAAACAGAATCAGAAATAAAAAGGGTGACATCACAACAGAAACCACAGAAATCCAAAAGATCATCAGAGATTACTTTGAGAGCCTGTATGCCGTGAAACATGAGAATCTAGAAGAAATGGATCAATTCCTGAAGTCCTATAACCTCCCACGGCTGAAACAAGAAGACCTCCAATACCTGAATAAGCCTATCACCATTGAGGAAATAGAAACAGTAATTAAAAGACTTCCCAAACACAAAAGCCCAGGTCCAGACGGATTCCCTAGTGAACTCTACCAAACCTTTAAGGAGGACCTACTGCCAGTCCTGTTCAAGCTTTTCCAGGAAATAGAAGAAACAGAAACACTCCCAAACAGCTTCTATGAGGCACATATCACCCTGATACCCAAAGCAGGGAGAGACAACACAAAGAAAGAAAACTACAGACCAATATCCCTGATGAACACGGATGCTAAGATCTTCAACAAAATACTAGCAAACAGAATCCAAAGACTCATCAAGAAGATTATACATCATGACCAAGTAGGATACATCCCGGGTATGCAAGGATGGTTCAACATTCGCAAGTCAATCAACATAATACATCATATCAATAAGAGAAAAAATAAAAACCATATGATCCTATCAATAGACGCAGAGAAAGCATTTGACAAGATCCAGCATCTGTTCATGATTAAAACCCTCCAGAAAATGGGAATTGAAGGGACTTTCCTCAAGATAGTTACAGTTATCTACCAAAAGCCCACAGCGAGCATCATTCTCAATGGGGGAAAAGTTGAAAGCCTTCCCCCTGAGATCAGGGACAAGACAAGGTTGCCCACTCTCACCTCTTTTATTCAATATAGTACTGGAAGTACTTGCCATAGCAATCAGAGAAGAAAAGGACATCAAGGGCATCCAGATAGGCAAGGAAGAAGTCAAGCTATCATTATTTGCAGATGACATGATATTATACCTAGAGAACCCTAAACTCTATACCAAAAAACTCCTAGAAACAATAGACGCATATAGTAGAGTGGCAGGATACAAAATCAACACGCAAAAAGTCGGTGGCTTTCCTATATACAAATAACGAAAGAGAAGAAAGGGATATTAAGGAAACAATTCCATTCACAATTGTGCCACAGAAAATCAAATACCTAGGAATCAACTTACCCAAGTGTGTAAAGGACCTGTACAAAGAAAACTACAAGACACTGCTCCAAGAGATAAAAGAGGACACAAGGAAATGGAAACACATTCCCTGCTCATGGATGGGGAGAATCAACATTGTCAAAATGGTAATACTCCCTAGAGCTCTATACAGATTCAATGCAGTCCCTATGAGGATACCCATGACATTCTTCAAAGAAATTGACCAAACAATCCTGAAATTTGTATGGAACGATAAACCCCCCAAGGATAGCTAAAGCAATCCTCGGGAAAAAGAAGATGGGAGGCATCACCTTTCCCAACTTCAAACTGTACTACAAGGCAGTAGTAATTAAAACAGCATGGTATTGGAATAAAAACAGACCCGTGGACCTATGGAATAGAATTGAGTATCCTGACACCCAACCTCAAACGCATGATCATTTAATCTTTGATAAAGGTGCAACGAGTCTAAAATGGAGTAAGGAAAGCCTCTTCAATAAGTGGTTTTTGGGAAAACTGGGCAGCGACATGTAAAAAAATGAATTTGGACCTGTGTCTAACACCATGCACAAAAATCAGATCAATGTGGATTAAAGATCTCAATATCAGACTTGAATCCATAAAGTACATTGAAGAAAATATAGGAAAAACCCTCCATGACATTGAAGCTAAAGGCATCTTCAAAGATGAAACATCTCTAACAAAGCAACTAGAAGAAAAGATAAATATATGGGACTACATGAAACTAAAAAGCTTCTGCACCTCAAAAGAAACAGTGACTAAGATACAAAAGCAGTCCACAGAATGGGAAAGAATATTCACCCAATACTCATCTGATAAGGGGTTAATATCCAGGATATATCAGGCAATGGTAGAACTTTACAAGAAGAAAACAAACAACCCCATCAAAAAATGGGGGAGAAGAAATGAACAGAAACTTCAGCAAGGAAGAAATTCGAATGGCCAAAAAACATATGAAAAAATGCTCATCATCACTAATCATCAGAGAGATGCAAATCAAAACAACAATGAGATACCACTTTACACCACAGAGACTGGCACATATTCAAAAGAACAAGAACAACAAGTGCTGGCGTGGGTGTGGGGAAAAGGGGACACTCATCCATTGTTGGTGGGAATGCCGGCTGGTACAGCCTTTCTGGAAAACAATATGGACATTCCTCCAAAGACTAGAAATTGAACTTCCATTTGACCCAGCCATACCACTCCTGGGAATCTACTCTGGGAAACCAAAAATACGCCAGCGGAAACACCATCCCTACTTTTATGTTCATAGCAGCATTATTCACAATAGCCAGAATCTGGAAGCAACCCGAGTGCCCGAAAATAGATGACTGGATAAAAAGCTTTGGTACATCTACACAATGGAATACTATGCAGCTGTTAGGAAAAATGAAGTTATAAAATTTGCCTATAAATGGATGGACATGGAGAAGATTATGTTGAGCGAAATTAGCCAGAAGGAGAGAGACAGTTACAGAATGACTGCATTTATCTGCATAACATAAATATATAGGTACATATTATGATACCAATATCCAAGTTCTAGTGAAACATACATCAGGAGGTCCTGTCAAAGGTGGAAATTATCACAAACGTGTGGGAGTCAGAGGCTAGGTAAGACAGAAAATGGAACAGTGTGCTAACAATTGTGAGGGTACTAATGCCAACCTAGAACTGAGCATTAAATAGAGGCAAAAGGATACACATGACAACCCTTTAATGTATGTTCTGTAATCCATAGTCTGGAGAGGAAGGAAAAGAGAAAGATAGAGAAATGGAAAGAAATAAAGAACCTGCCATGGAGGAGGGCTAGGGGGAGGGGGACCGGAACCTGGGACGTTGGTGGTTGGAGATGGGCACTGGTGGCGGGATGATTGCTGCTACACTGTATGACCAAAACCCAAATATGAACTTTTTAATTGTATATCTTTGTAATTGTAAAAATAAAAAAATTAAAAAAAAA